>CACVBM020001180.1:19878-135313 GCA_902728155.2 Microthlaspi erraticum
TCTTCTTCTTCATCTTCAAAGTGGGTGTGGCTTCCTTGGCCTTGGTGGAGTTGTGCTCGCTCGAAGCGGTTGTAGGGAGTCCAGCGTCTGAGAGAAGTCCTGGTACTGGGTTGAATCGTACTTCGAATCCCAGGATTCTCAAACAGGGGCTCCTCCAGGTCAACTCGACCCTCAGCTCGATCGAGTTGAGTTTCCTCTGTTTGGACTCGATCGAGTCCGGTGGTCGAGCTGGAGCGTCTGGCCTTGGAACTCTTCCTCCTTCTCTGCGTGTTGTCTCTCCTTCTCTTGGCTCGAAAGAAGAGGCTCTGTGAGGCTCTTGGGCAGGGAGCCTCCTTTGGGTGGTGAGGAGTGACCTACTCCTAGGGAAAGTGGGAGCCTTGGACTTCTTCTTGCTTGAAGAACCAGAAACCTTCTTCTCCAAACTTTTGATCTTGCTCACCATCTTGTCCATGGACTTTTGCATCTTCTCCATGGCTTTCCCTTGCCACTTGTTGAACCTTTTGGAGAAGTCCAATCCTCTTGTGGGCAGCCACAACAGAGGGGTTCATCCTTGGAGCCTCATACTCCTCAAAGTAGTAGCACTCAGGCTCACCCAAATCCGCATTCACTGAGCGTTGTCCTCAGCTCGATCCTCAGCCGACTCAGCTCGATCCTCAGCTCGATCGAGCTCAGGCTCCTCTTCTCGCAAATCCTCTTCATGCCCAACTAATGTGTACACAGGGGGTCTGAAGTCAATGTTCTCCCCCTAGAACTGTGGTGAGCTCAGGGTTGGGCAGAAGAAGCTTGGAGGGCCAGCCAATGGATGTGTGAACTTGAATTGGAACCTCCCATCCAACTCCTTGTGCTCAATGAGAGGTTGGTCTTGCAAAACTTGATGTCCATCCAACCTGCTGTGTAGACTTCTCTTGTCCATGACTCCAGCTGCACACAGATAGGTGTGATGACCCTCCAACACTAAGCTTTCCTTCCCTTTGGTGCCTAGTGTTGTAGGCTGTGATCTTGTAGGAGAGAGCTGGTCAAGAGAGGCATGAGTTCCCTGTGTGATCTATCTCCCCTGATCTTCTTCCCATCCTTGTGCGTGAGATGATGGGCTTGATTCCCATGTCAAGGAGCTTCACTTCTCCTCATTGATTGTCCCGTCGCCTTCCTTGCAAAGAAGGTGTTGGCAAGTGCCTTGTGCACATATCTCAACACTGGGCTCCTGATCTGAGCTGCCTTGGACCTTGAGGAAGAGTAACTCCATCAGCGATTGTAGCCCAAACCCTTTGGAGTCATCCTCCTTGATATTCCCTTGGTTCCCTCCCATAGTGAACCCAAACAAGATCTCCAACTGCCTAAAGGTCACCATTCCTTCTCTCCCTTGCCAAGAACGTGATCCATCCCAATCCTTGGTCCAAATCAGCTCGATCGAGCTCATACTGTGGTACCTCATTGAAGCCAAGAACTCACAAGTGAGCTCCTTGTAGACTCCATGCGGTAGAGAAGAACTTGGCCAAGTGCATGTTCTTGAGGACCAACTCCACATCTCAAAGATTCCAAGGGCCTTCATTGTGTCATCATGTGGGTACTTGGTCTCCACAAAGTCCATGGAGAAGAGAGCATCATAGTGCTCTTGGTACATGGGGAGCTCATCCTCTTCTTCACTTGACTCCTCCTCTTCCATGGGCACATTCTCATTGCCCTCATGCTCACTCTCCTCAATCTCTTGATTGATCTCTTCACCCTCTTCTTCACTTGGGAGTCATCATTCTCCTCATGTGGGATGTTCACCCCAATTTCAAACTCTCCTGCTTCGCTCTCACTGCTGAGAGGATCATTCCTTCTTTTGGTTCTCCTTTCTTCCCTCACCCTCTCAACCTCTTCATGTCCTCCTTGGTTTGTGTTTTGAGTATCCTCCTTGCTCCTCTTATCATCTCCCTCCTTGTGAACGCTGCTTGCTTCCTTCACCTCTCAACATCTTAGATTGGTCCTGAAATGCATCAAAATTCAAAGAATTAGAGTTGTAATGATCGGTTTGGTCAACTCGACACTCAGCTCGATCGAGTCAAAAAACTCGAGTGACAAACTCGATCGAGTTGGTGAAAACAGAGTATAACCAAACCTAATTCAAGTATTAAGAGCTGGAAAGGATGCTAATCAATCAAATTGAACCAAGAACAACTAGTAAATGGAACAATAAGCAATTCTAGTGAAAAACATAGCAACCTAACCATTACCAAACTCAAATTCAATTTCAAGCACATGCAACAAGTTTAAAGGCAAAACAGAGGTGAGGTGAGGCAAATTCACAAGATTATACAAGGGAAGATAAAAAAAGCAATTACTCAAGAACAAGTCCACAAGGGACACATGCAATCAAAAATCAAGAGGAAACAAGCAATGGAGGAATCGAGATGAAGAATCAAGGGTTTAGGGTTCATACCTTGCTTGATGATGGAATTGAAGAGCAGTAAACTAAGAACTAAGCAAAACAAGATGAAGAACAAAGAAATCGCAAAAACTTAAGAGAGAGGGATTGAAATCGATTTTTCTTGTGGTGAAGAGAGAGATGGATGATTTCAGAAATTTAAGATTGTGGGAGAGAGAGAAGGTGGATTCGATCGAGTTATGGGGAAGAGAGTGTTTGAGATGTGTGGTTGAGATTAAAAGATGAAATAAAGAGGGAACAAGAAGCTAGGGATTCTCTGATCAATTAGGGTAGTGGGGGACCAAAATCAGCTTGTGGGACCCACTCCCTTGACCAAGAAAACGGTTATGAATTTGAAATTCAAAAACTTACCTCGGTCGAGTTGTGGCTCGATCGAGTTGCCCTGGTTTCTAGCTCGATCGAGCTGTCGGTCGAGCTGGCTCCTTGACACCTAAACTTAACTTATTGAAAGGTTAAAAACATAAAGATAGATAGAAATTGCATAAATAGAGTATGTACAAGGATAAACATGGGACTTCCTCCCAAGTGAGCTTGTTTAAGGTCCCATAGCTTGACCTTTACCTTCTTAGGCATTGGTTGAGCTAGTCCCACCATCAAGGGTGATAGTGAGGACTTGAGACAGAAGCTCCTTTAGCTTGGTTGGGTCCCTGGACTGTTCTGAAGTCACCAAGGCCTTGGCTCTAGAGAATGGCCTTGATCTCCCCTTGTACCTTATCTTGTACTCAATCTTCCCATTTTCAAACTTGGTGGGGAACAAAGTCATTGTGAGCTGAGATGGCTTGACTGAAGGGGCCTGAGCTGGTGGATCCTTTCTTTTATCTCCTGGTCTTGCCTTAGAGGCTGCATCCTCCCCTTCTTGTAGAGCCCTTCCTAGTGGCTCATCAAACAAAGCTTGAAGGCTCTCTTCATCAAGCACACAAGGGGCTTGAACAAGTCGCTCAGCTCTTGGCCTATCAGATCGTGGTTTCTCAACTCTAGCCCTCTCAAGACGTGGCTTCTCAATCCTTGGTCCTCTCTCATCCTTATCCTTCCCAACTCTTGGTTCCTTGTCAACCCTTTCCTTCACAACCTTTGTAGCTCCATGACTCTTAGAACTGAGATTGGTACTGTCAATTGTGGCACAAAAGTCTGAACCTCTAGGCTGCAAGCGATATGACACCAAACTATTCACCTTGTGAAGGATCACTTCTTGCTTGTGAAAGTCAATTGAAGCGCCAACTGTACTAAGGAAAGGGGTTCCCAATAACAAGGCAAATCCTTCTCTTCTTCCATTTCCATCACAGTGAGATCAGTTTGGATGATGCATTCTCCAATTTTCAAGTGATAGTTCTTGAACACTCCAAGAGGAGACTTAGTAGTTGCATCTCCAAAGATGATTGAAGTAGTAGGGCGCTGCAAGGCTCCAGCTATGCCTAGCTTCTCTGCCATGGAGAGAGAGATCAGATTGATGCTTGCTCCAGAATCCACTAAGGCATTGTCAATCTCAAGATGCCCAAGTGTGCAAGGGAGAGTGAATTTCCCTTGATCCTTGACCTTTGGTAGGAAGGTGGGTGAAGTAAGCAGGTTGAACTGATGAGTAGACTCTTGTAGGACCTCTGAAACTTTATCACTGTTGGCTAGAACATCCTTGACCATTTGCATTTGATCAAATGCCTCACTCATGCTATCCATAGAGGCAACTCAATTCCAATCCCACTGAGATCTCTTCTGAACTTGTGAATCACTTCCTTGTGACCTTGACTAAGTAGGCGAGACGAGGAAGCGGCAACCGGTTGATAAGGATCAAGCAAAACAGGCTGTCGGACAGAAGAGGTCGGACTCGATCGAGCTAGAGTTGGACTCGATCGAGCTGCCGATCGAGCTTGTCGTGCGAGCTCAACTGGTGAAGTGTGAATGGCCACAGTAGGTGCATGCACTTCTGGTTGATCAATCTGGACTCCAGGAGCCTCAGCAGCAACAATCTCTTCATCATTCAGCAGTAAACAAAAATCTTCAATGACCCTTTCTTGATCCTCTTCTTCAACAAGTCCTTCTTGAGTGAAGATGACCTTGCACTGTTCCTTGGGGTTCTGAATAGCTTTACCAGGTAGTTGTCCTTGCTTTGTAGCAGCAGCAACAGAAGAAGCATGATTCTCCAGAGAGTAAACCCTTGTGTTGAGGTTCTCGATCTTAGAGTTTATTTCAGCTAGCTTCTTGCTTGTGTCCACTACCCCATCAGCTTGCCCTTGAAGTAGTTGCTTTAGCATTGCTTTGAGCTCATTCTCTTGTGAAGGTGCAGGCTGGGGCGGTTGGTGGGGGAAGCCTGGTGGGATATTCATTTGTTGTCCAGGGAAAGTGCCTTGTGGTCCTTGGTAATTGTTCTTTTGACCATACCCATGTTGTGGCCCTTGACTCGATCGAGCTGCTTGTTGTTGAGGATAGACTTGGTCCTGAGGGTTAGCAACATCAGTGTTGCGGTATGACATGGCAGGGTTGGACTTGTAGTTATAGTATCCTTTGTTGTAACCTCCTTGCCCATTGCTCATGTAGCACACCTCAGCAAATTGTGTATCCTCCCCTTCTTGGACTGGTTCCATCTCCTCAGCAGACACAAAGTTGACTTTCTTCATTGTGGACTGAGCTAGGATCAGCTTATCCAACTTCTCATTCAATGCCTTAACATCTTTTCTCAACTTTTCGTCTGACTCGATCGAGTGGTGGGTCGAGCTCCGGTTGGTGCGATCATACTCTTCTCCATAGCTTCCATTTGAGTTAGCTATGTTCTCCACAAGTTGCCAGCCATCATCTACATCCTGGTTGAGGAAGTTCCCATTGCTAGCTGTGTCTAGCATCTCCCTATACCTAGGCAAGCATCCTCTATAAAGAGTGGAGAGTAGGATTCATTGTTGAATCCATGGTGTGGGCACTGACTTGTGTAGCCTTTGAACCTCTCCCAAGCCTCTGCGAATGTCTCATTGTTTCGCTGGATGAAGCTGGATATCTCTCCTCTAAGCTTGGCTGTGCGACCGGTGGAGAAAAACTTAGCAAGAAAGGCCTTCTTGCATTCATCCCAAGTGGTGATTGTGCCATGGGGCAAGCTCTTCTCCCATTGGTGAGCTTTGTCAGCTAGAGACATAGGAAAGAGTCTCAGCTTGATGGCATCTTCAGAGACACCATTGATCTTTGTCAAATCACAAAGCCTATCAAACTCATCAAGGTGGTCAATGGGGTCTTCACTTGGCAATCCATGGAACATCTTGTTCTGGACAAGGTTGATCATTCCCAGCTTGATCTCAAAGTTGTGGTTCTGCACTGGTGGTGGAACAATCCCTTGTCTCTGTTGGTGGCGGTTTGGAGCATCTCCTTGACCAATCGGTCGAGTTTGCCTAGCTCGACCGAGTCCATTCCCAAAGGGTTTCCATTCCCCTCTGGTACATCCATTGTATCAGCAACAAGCACCTCAGGTTCCTCTTGTACCCTCTGTGACCTCTGAACCCTCTTTCTACCCGTTGTAAGTCTAGCTCGACCAAGTCTTCAGTTGACCGACTCGATCGAGTTCGCATACACCTGCAAAAAGAGACAAAAACCCAGCAGTACAATAGAACAGGGGTGGTATAGCTTGATCGTCCAAGTGTGTTTGAAACTCAAATGCAACAAAAATATTCCCAAATCGGCAACGGCGCCAAATTGATGATAGGATTTGTGTGTGGATGTGAAAAGAATGAAATGAGATGAGTGGAATGCAATCAGTGGTAAATGATGGTGGTAAGATGCAAACACAAACACAGTCAACAATTCCCTTTAACCATCATAGTCATTGAAGTATAAGAGGTTATCAATCCAAAATGGGAAACTTGTCACTCTATGAGAATATGAAACAACCAGAAAGTCAAGCAAGCAGTTATAGATTTGAAGTAACACTAACAACCTAAAAATGAAAATGCAGTGCAATAAAAGTAAACAAAGCAGTAAAAGTCAGCTCGACCAAGGACTCGAGTCGAGTGGCAGAGTACCAGCTCGATCGAGTTTAGGGTCGAGTTGAGCAAAAACAGTAAAGGTGACGACTTTAACAAGATAAAGAGAGAATTAGGGTTCAAGACAGGGTTTTGCAATCAAAGGAATCTACACTTAATCAATCTAGCTCTTAAAACTCCTTGTATCAAGGCTTCTCTTGATATTGGGCTTCTCAATGCCTAGCCAACCCTTTCCCAAGGTGGAGGCTATCAACCAAGGAATGATCTCAGAAACAGGGGGTTAGCCAGTGAGAATCAAACCTTGGAGGCTATAGGATCATTGCCCAAACTAATCCATCCAACCCCTTAGACCTCTATTGTCTAGAGCAAGAGATATTGGAGCTCTTAGTGGATCTTTTCCAGCGAATGCCATCACTTCCGTGTGGGGAGTCGCCTAAGGACTTACAAGCCAGGGGTAGTGGTCATGTAGCCTTAAGATCTATCCAAAAGAGAGAGAATCTAGATTAAGACCATAAGCTAGAAGGATTAAGCATATGAAACCTCTAATCTATCCCATCTCAAACCCTAATGGGTAACTACTCACTACACATGAATGTAAACACAAGCAAATGCAATAAAAGAGACATCATAAGAAAGAGGAGATGAAATTAAACAACTTTTATTGAAATAAGCAAGTGCAAATACAAAGAATTAATCCAGGATCTAAGATTCAAGAAGCAAGAGCTTCAAGAACACAAAGATGGGATTAGGTTCTAAAAAGTAAAAGACAATAAATTAAAGAAAGCTAAAACAAAATAATCTAAAGCTTGGTGGTTTTTTCGTGGCTTAGAGCCTTTAAATACAAGAGGATTAGGTTTAGGGTCAAAGGAAAGTCAAGGGGGAAGCAACATTTTTCGGGTTTGACTTTGACTTCCAGCTCGATCGAGTTGAAGCTTGGCCGGTCGAGTTGAGGAACTCGACCGGTTGGTCGAGTGGACGGTCGAGCTGGTCTTCAAGATGGCTTCTCCCTTCTTCCTTTGCGTATCCAGTTGAGCTGCTTCCATGTGCCAAGTCCCTCCATGCTCCTTATGTCCCATATGCTCCAGAATGCTCCAAAAGACCTATTTCAAAGGACCAAACATGCATATGTATGCAAATGCAACCTAAAACTAACATGAATGCATAAGAAGAGAAAAGGAACAAGATATGATGCAAATGGAAGCTAAAACTATGCAAAAGATGCATAAAAGATGTGCTAAAACTATGTAAAATGCAAGTACATCAGTATGTCTCTAGGTGATTAAATCAAACATTAGATCGACCGGGTTCCGATACAGTTCACTAGGTTAAGGAAATCAACTTTCGCAGTCTAAGAAACACTAGCTTGTCAAAGAATATGTCCGGCGAATGATACAACACTTTTGTGGCTCAAGTCAACCTAAGATCAGATTACTAGATGCGCGGTAAAGAAATGAGCATTAATTAAGTGAGCAAGACGAGACAAAGACTCTAAGATAATCCTTAGCGAAACATCGAATTCAAAGATCATGCATGCAACTCATTGATTAGTAATCCTAGCAACCTAACTAGTGGATTACTTAGACATGATCAAAGCAATAACATAAAGAGATGAAGAAAACATCATAGATAGATAAAGGTTTAGAAAACTTCTCCAAATTGAAGTGAGGAGGAGAGATCTTCTCCTTGAAATCTCTAGAACAAATCTTTAAGTGTAAAAACGTGATACAGTATGAGGCTCTCTCTCTCAAGAGGCTAAAAAGTTGTAATTAAGTACTAGGTATTCAAAGGCAGCATTAGGTTAAGTCGGGAAGTGAAAGCGTGTGAAACGGGCTTCAAAACAGGCTTCGGGTCGACCGGACCGTTCGGACGGTCAGTCGGGACGATCGGCTGGCTATCGGTACGATCGAGTTGATCGTTGGCGAGGGATTCGTCGTTCGGTCGGGCTCGGCTGGATGAATGATTTTGGTCGAAGGCTCTGGGCCGGAAGCGGGACGATGCCTTCCTGGTCGGACGGTGCGATAGTGCGTGTGGCACAGATTGTGGTGAGCAGTCGGAATGGACGTGGGGCGATGCAGTCGTGTGCGGCTTATGGTGGCGAGACTAGAATGGTCGACCGCGGGACGATGCTTCTCGGGTCGGTCTGTGAGCTCGGCCGTGCACTAGACGGGATGGAACGCGGACGTTCTGCGTGGGTCGATCGTGGGACGATAGTTCCTCGGTCGGCCGGTACGCACAGTTGGAACGCGGTTGCTCGGTCTAAGCCGTCTGGACCAGTCTTCACTGATTTGATCATAACTCCATGTCTACTCATCCAAATGATGCGAATCCACTTGCGTTGGAGAGTTAACTCAATCAGAGCACGCTGCGAAGTAGTCTTGATGAAATCCGTTGAGTAGATTGTTTTTCAGGCCTTCTCAAAGTTGATACTTCGGTATGGAGCGGGTTGAAGTGCAAATCTTATGGTTTTGCTCCAAAATGCATCATTTCACCTGTTTAGACTCTTAATACTATAAATCCAATAAAATTACCTTTTCAGATAGAAAAACTGCTAAAAACCATTAGAAAACCATACTAAAAAGCATGTAAAATAGAGCTATATCACGCGCACGATTGATATACCTCTATTTTACATGCTTTTTATACTATTTTACATGGTTTTCTAATGGTTTTCTAGTGGATTCTTGTCTTAAAAGGTAGTTTTTATGGATTTATACTGCATAGAGTCATTTTAGGTCCATAGGTGCATTATGGAGAAAAACAGAGGATTTGGACTTCAAACCAGTCCACTGTCACAACATCTACTTTGGGAGGAGCTAAAAAAACCTTCTACTCAATGGATTTCATCAAGACCACTTTGGCACGTGCTCTGAGTGAGTTAACTTTCCAACGCAAGTGGATTGGCATCATTTGGATGAGTAGAAAAGGAGTTTTGATCAAAATAGCAAAGACTGGTCCAGGCGGCTCATACCGAGAAACAGCGGCCAGACCATGCGGAACAGCCGGCCGAGGAACATCTGTCCCACGATCGGCCAACATCCGGACACTTCATCCGTCCCGCCTGAACGCACGGCCGAGCTTACATACCCACCCGGGAAGCATCATCCCGCGGTCGGCCAATTTGAAATCACACAGCCGAAGCCGCGCACGACCGTGCCGATAGCCGATCATCACCCGATAGTCGGCCGAATGTTCCGACCGACTGTCGACTTACTAGATCTAGGTCTAGCCGCTTTTTCATACTTAGTGCATTATAAATACTTCTTTTTAGCCTTGTAACTCAAGAAGGAGAGAGACCACAATTTACTTTACATCTTTAATAAAGTTTTACTTGCTTTTACTTTGTTCTTGCTTGTTCTCTTTCTAGAGAGGATTCGAATCTCTGTTCTTATGAATATGAATTCGTTTTCCTTCTCTATGTCTGAGTAGTTTACTTGTTAAGTGATAGGAAGTCAAAGGATGGCATTCATGATTGCTTGATGATCGATCACATGAATTAGGGTTTTACTTATAATCTTCACCTCTTTGCTTATACTTAATGCTTGTTGTTAATCTGGCCAATTAGCATATGATTATAGGTTGATTTGAGCCTCGAAAGTGCTGTATCATTCGCCTGAACTAGTATTTGGTGGGCAACCTCTTTTAGACTGCGAAAGTTGATTTACTTGTAGGTTGTGAACAATTGAACTTATTCGAACTAATGCTTGATTTAATCACCTAGGGACATACCAAAAGTTTAGCGACTAGGGAGATTAACAAAGGGGTCGGAGCCACGAAAGTGGAAAGATCATACCATAGTGTTTCGAGTTCTAGATGGCACCTAATTGCAATAACCCTAATTGATTGATCCTTGCTTCTTGAATTGCTTATCTTAAGACTATCCTATTGCTTAGCCCTTCTCCTATTGATTTCAACCTCTTTACTTATTTCCTTTACTTGCATGCCTTTACTTTTACTGCACTCAACCAATCTCATACTGTTTGCCCTAGCTCGATCTCAATCTCATAGTTTGTAGTGTGCAATCTGGTCCTTGTGTTCGATACCCGTTTACTACTTCTGACCTGTGCACTTGCAGAATCAGGGATAGGAAAAGGGAAGACCTGATCCCGCGATCAAGTTTTTGGCGCCGTTGCCGGGGACCAATTCGCACCTACAAGCTCTTGCAAGAGAGCTAGTCTAGGGTTTTCTTCAATTTCCTTTTAGTTTTTGTTATTTTTCCTTTTACTTTTGATTTTCGTTTTTCCTTTTTGTTTTTGAACTTTTTCAGGTTTTCCTAGTTAGATATGGAAGAGGATTCACAAGTCCTTGACCCTATAAAGGCGATCCCACTTCGCCACATACCACCTCAAAGGAATCTCTTGGATGAACAAGAGATGTCAAGCCCTCAAGCACCACCACCTTCTTGGGATAGTCCTCCAAAAGTTATCCCCCTTGAAGTCCAAGAAGAACCTTCTTCCCTACCTTGAAGCAGCCGACCTGGAGACGTCTAGCCAAGCCGCATCCTACAGAGAAGAACACCTTCTAGCCACACCAGAAGAGGAGATTGACCCTGAACTGATCGAGTTCGTGAAGAGAGATCAATTCCATGATCTATATTCGGAGTATGCACTGGAGCACATAGATCACTTTGAGAGTCTTTGTGATTCTTATGGAGTTTCACCTTTGAGAAGAAGATGATGCTATTCAGCATGTCTTTAGCTGGACCAGCTCTAGACTGGGCGCAACACGAACCACTTTCTCCAATCGAGTCATGGATCGATTTTAGAGAAGCATTCTTGGAGAGTCTAAGTACAACCACTACTCTATCACATTGAAGTGGAGCGTGATGAAGAAGAATGGGGAGGCATACAACCTCATCCTGAGATCATGAATGAAGAACTAATCAAGCATGTGGAGAGAGACCCTTTCCATGATTTTACTTCAGAGTGTGCAAAGGAGCATCTATACAACTTTGAGCAACTTTGCAACTACTATGGTCTTGGAGACAACCCCAAGAAGATACAATTGTTCCAACTATCACTAGCTGGACGAGCTCAAGAATGGGTGAAGTTCAATGCCCAACACGCCTTCAGAACTTGGAATAGGTACAAGGAAGCTTTCCTTTACAGATTTGCAAGAGGTCCTATCTATGTTCCACCACCCGCCCCAGCTACTCACAACACCATCCATCATCACCAAACATAGACCAAGCACCTTTATTTGCTGAGGAGAATCCAAACCCCACGCCCAACCAAGATTGAATTGATGCTTCAACAATACTTGAAGGATCAAGTTGAGAGTACAAAGAAGATGGAGAAGAGAATCGATTTCATCCATGAGAGTCTTGGAAACAAATCTGAAGTCCTATTCAAGCAAGTGATCAAGCTTGATGAAGACATTAAGAAGCTTAAGAGAAGACCATGATCGATCTTAACCTATAAGCTTGATGTTTCCAAATATCAAGAGCTACTCAACAAGAAGCATGAGATTGAAGACACCAACTATGACAATAGCAAGCATCTTGGATCAATCTACAACCGCCTACAAGCCCTTGAAGGATCATCCTATCCCAAGTACAAGAGAGAGAGGAGTCCAACACCCAACCTCCCTCCCTTTCCTTACAATGCTACAAGAGCTATCCATAGAAGAGGCAACACTCGCCAAGTCCATGAAGACAATGAAGAAGAAGAAAGAGAATGAGGAACAACTTGAAGATGAAGATGAAGAGCAGAGCATTGACATTAATGCTTCTCCAAAACAGAGCAAGGAACACATCTAGCTCAGCTGACCCTCGTTCTCACCACCACCACGAAGCCAAGGTTCAGAGCTTCCAAGTTTAGAAGTGATGGAAACCCACCGCCTGCACCTAGTGAAGAAGAAGATACTTGGTGCTATGATCTCATTGATCCCAACAAGATAAGCCCCATGAAGCTTCAAGAGTTCAATGCTAAGGTTAAGTCACTACCATTCTATATTACTTTTGAAGAAGCTTGGGACAACCACAACTTGGTTGATTTCTTTTTCTCATCTGGCGAATCCAAAGAAGAGATACACAAGCTCTTTAGACAAGCTCGATTTCCCCTTGCGCCTCATGCAGCCAATCAACCACCATCTCCACAATCTACACCACGCCATGAATGGTATGTTAACTCCATATCAAGAGAAAAGCTTGATGAGTTCAATAAGTTCGTCCAAACCCTTCCAGCCAGCATGACATTCAATCAAGCTTGGAGACACTATCCATTCACCACCTTCTTCCACAACTGCAAAGAGACCCCAGATGATATTAGAGAGCTTTTTGAGAAAGCTAAAGTTCAACCAACCTTCAAGATCCTCTACAAGATCGAAGATCCAGGTCAATTCTCCATACCATGTCAAGTGAATGGTCATTACTTTGAGAGGTCACTTTGTGATTCTGGTTCCTGCATTAACCTTATGCCCACTCAAACCGCCAAACTCCTTGGTATAACACGCCTACAACCTTCTGTAGTAGCCTGCTAACTCCATATAACTCATGATCTCTTTAGCACTACTAGGTCTAGGTCAATCCCTGATGGCCTCAATCTTCGGCGGATCCACAGAAACTCCCTCTACAAGCACAATATGATCAAGAAATCCCATCTCCCTCTGCCAGAAACTGCACTTGCTCAACTTAGCTAACAGCTTTCTCTCCCGAAGCTTCTCCAGAACCAACCTCAAGTGAGTCGCATGCTACTCAGGAGTCCTTGAATACACCAAAATGTCGTTGATGAAGATGATGACGAACACGTCCAAATACTCCATGAACACGTCGTTCATCAATTTCATGAAGGCTGTCGCACGTTAGTCAAACCAAAGGGCATCACCACAAACTCAAAGTGCCCATAACGCGTCCTAAAAGCAATATTCTTGACATCAGCCTCATCTATCGGGATCTGATGATAACCCGACGCCAAGTCTATCTTGGAGAACCAAGTAGCACCCCTCAGCTGATCAAACAACTCATCAATCCTGGGAAGACGGTATATGTTCTTCATAGTGACTTGGTTAAGACCTCTGTAATCGATACACAATCGAAAACTACCATCCTTCTTCTTCACAAACAACAGCGGGGTCCCCACGACGAAACACTCGGCCGAATGAACCCCTTAGACAAAAGGTCCTCTATCGTCTTCTTCAGCTCTGCCAACTCTGCTGGCGCCATCCTGTAAAGGCGTCTTAGATATTGGTGTTGTCCCCGGCTCTAGCTCAATCGTGAAAGGATCGGACCGAGATGGTGGTAATTCCTTCAGTGACTGAAACACATCCTCAAAATCCTGACAACCTCGATATCCCCCATAACAACTCCAGCTCCTGACTCCGACATAGAAATTGTCGCCAGATACGCCTCACAACCTCGCTCTATCATCTGCTCAGCTTGAATAGCAGATATCCCAATACTCTCGGAAGTCGGCCTCACTCCTTGATACACCAACCTCCATGCATCTCGATCGAAGGCCACTCTACATCTCGCTCGAAGGCCACTCTACCTCTATAGCTCTAGATGAACTTTGTAGTACGACAACCAGTCCATCCCGAGTATAACGTAATACAGCTCCACCGGACTGATGACTAAGTCTGCTGGCATTGACTGCCCCGCAATCTGAATATTGACTCCTATAGCACGGCCCGAAGTAGCCAAGAATCGACCTCCTGCCACTTTAACCATGCCCGCACCGTCACCAGCGCTACTGCGGATGCCACTCTTCTTGGCACTCTTCAGTGTAATGAAGCAATTCGATGCTCCTGAGTCAAACAACACGTGGAACTCAAACGCCCACTAACAAGGTCCCTACACATTCAAATGCGTTGAGAACCTCCACAGTTCTATCACAGATAAAAATTACTAACAGACAACACAACAACAATTCTACACTAAGAATTTACAAAGTCTGAGTAAAAGATTTACATGTGATCTGCCCGGTTTGACTAGTCCCGCCAGTCTCCACCGAAGAATAGCGCCACGACGCCGATGCAATCTGACCTACCGGATGCACCGCTGCAATCTGGCTCACTGGCTTAGCCGGTACTGGCTGAACCGACGCCACCGACATACTCCGCAACTTGGGGCACATGGGCTTGATATGCCCCGGCTCCTTGCAATAGCAGCACACCCTCGGTGCTGCATCCCTCTTGGGACAACTCGAAAAACGATGCTCCGTGCTCCCACACCCATAACACGAATTTCGAGAATACTGGCTAACTCCAGAAGTCTCCTCTCTACTCCTTTTCTGACCCTGTGCAGGCCTACCGCCTCTGGCAGAACCAGAACTCGCACTAAAACTGCCACTTATGTGCGATGTTGCTGCTGACAATTTAGTATGATGCATAGTGGATGCAGACCATACAACATCCACCGAGCCCACGATCGATGACCAATTTCAGGAGATTTCGGAAAAGATTTTCAGATTACTAACCCTTGACTGGAAAAGATTTTCAGATCACTAACCCTTGACTGTTGAGATTTTTTTATCGTAGAGGCAATAATATTACTTTTTATTTTTTTTGGGCTGCAATATTTATTTAAAAAAAGATTTATTTAAAAAAAGAAAAGTTTGATTGGTGAGGTAATAGAATTATAGGGGGAAAACTCATAGAGATATAGAGATTGCACAAATAGAAATGTGTCTTTTAATCCCTATAATATCTGGTAATGCTTCTTCAGAAATGTGTCTTTTAATCCAAACTCACGGGATAATGCTTCTTCAGAAATGTGTGTATAGGAAAGCTAATGAGCCTCTCTTCTACAAGATGGATTCAACACCGATATGGAGACCACAAGTTTCCTTCTACCCACTTCCATTCTCATCTTCACTATCGTCGCTGTCGTCGCTGCAAATGCAACAAACTATACTTAATCCCAAGTCTTATATGTGGAAAGATGAAGAGAAGCCCTAATATTGAATCGTTTTATAGCCGGGATACAAATGCATGATACAAAGCCATCTGAAATGTACTTTGGCTGTATTGACTGAAAGATTCTGCCACGAAAAAAGAACTTCGTATGTAAAGAAGATGGTTAAGTACCTGTGTTCAGGTAACTTCGCTAACCGTCGGGCATCCAATCCTGTAATATATTTTTGAGCTGCTTGAACATTTTCTGCACCTGGGAAGACCAATCAAAGAAAATTAGTAAATTTGCCAACATATTCTGGGATTAAATATCTGAAAACTCAGAATTGAGATGTGTTGCGGAGTAATTCTGTAAATTCAATACCCTTTGTTAACTGGAACACGTGCAAAGCACATCTCTCTGCAGCAAGTCTTACTGGTGTGCTCCCATCCTTCAAACATTCAGCAAGAGGAGGCCCGATAACGCTCACATTTGCCATGGTTGCTGTCGGGTTAGCCTGTAAGAGGAAACGTCTTACAGTACTATTGCACGTATCATAGGCGAACAAATCTATCTACTCAAAACAACTAAGGGAATCCTACACTTACTTTTGCAAAAGCTTTCAGTGAAGAGAGTGCTCTTCTTCGGACCTCACTTGAATCGTCATGCAAAGCTAAGACTATTGATGAAAGGATATCGATAACAACTCTTGTGTTGGAAGGATCCGTTGCTAGTTGATGTAGCAAGAGCCTTCCCAAGGCCTTTGTCGAGGTTTCACGTAACGGAAACTATTTCAAAAGTAGGTGTAAGAAAGGTTATACAGCAAACGGGGACGGGGAAAACCTTATTTCTCAAAAAGTGTACCTTCTCATCCTTCAAAGAGCTCTTAAGAGAATTCAACATTGAAGAAAAGAGTGAAGATGTCATAACGGTTGAAGGATTGTGCTTCAGCAAAGAGGCAATACAGAGAACTGAGCCATGCCTAGCACTCCATTTTGGTGAAGCAGATAAATCTCTGACTTCCTGAAGCAGAACATTGAGTTGGGCAGCTTCCAAATACTGCAAAAATAGGGATGTTAGAAGCTTTGGCTTCATCAAAGCATACAAATCATCAATAAATAAAGACACTAATTCTATTTCCAACGAAAATACGTTAAAAATGGTAAGTTCGAGAGCTATAAACTTGGAACTAAAATGAAAAAGTACGCATGTAAGAAGCCTACCTGTGACAAAACACCCAGCATGCTTGTGGCAGAAATACGAACTTGGTCGTCAACACTGTGCATAAGATCCTTTAGGAGATCGAAAATGCGTATTCTAACAGATGCCCCAATGCTCTTCCCAGCATGCTTTATTACACCTCTCATGGCAGACAGGATGGCCTCACGTACCGCAGAATCTGCAGCCTGATACATTTAACAAGTTTCAAGATTACATAAGAAACTAATGTAGACAGAGTACGAATTTATACATTTGTGGCTAAACTAAGATGCAATAAGTACCTGGAAACTTGTCATCAAGTCCCCAATTAATGGGTCAATCCTTGTGCTTAATGAACTTAGCTTTCCTAGGGCAAGCGCAGCACTAGAACGGATGGTCCTGCAGTGTAAAGGTGTTAGCTCGAAGTACCCGAGATCACGTATATGACAAATGGACCATAACTATTAGATGTGCTTAGAAAACATCTGGTGTAGAGGTAGTCGATTGCCTTTCACTAAACATTTGTAAACTACTCTTTCACTAAAGTTGAGATATCAAGGACTTACCTAGTAGAGTCTTGTAGACACTTGACAAATGTTGTTTGAAGTTGAGGGAGGAATGGCTTAAGCGCCATCCCACCCCTTTGTATTAGGATGATTAATGTAGCCAAGATAGCGCTTTTGACCTGCCATGGAAACCGATCTCCTATGATTCGAATAAGAGGCCTGAAATAACAAGTAAAAATATTGTTCTGTCAATGACCTAACATCCTTAGAGCTAGATCTGTACTCGGATAGCACGCTATGCAATTATAAACATCAAGTTATTCATACAAAACTCTACAACACAGCCCAAGTAAGAAATAGAAATGGATTCATAGCAAAAGAAGTATCGGCACAAGAAATTAAGATTCACACACTGCATACCCTGTTATCGGTATGACAAACTCCTTTAATGCTTGCTCGCTAGTAACTTCAATAAGCTCACCAAGACCAAGTGCAGCTTGTTCTCTTAATTCAGCTGATCCACTAATTAGACCCTGGACATTATAGCAAAAGGATAAGAGGGGGAGTACAAAATTGCGTGATTGCTCTTGTACGTGCAAGCAATAAAGGGGAACAGTTTTTGCATTTCCTTTTCAAAAATTGAGATTCATCTTGACTTTTGTTAAAAAATGATGAATGCGAGATCAGTGCAAGCCACCCAGAAACCACAGCTTATACATGATCTAAAATATTAAATTTTAACGTGGCCTTAAGCAAAAATTACCTGTAGAAATACTGGAAGTAACGGCTTAAGGGATTTAGGGAGGCATAAACCAGGAATAACAACATATCCTCCCTGCAATTCAAGTAGCACAGTATACTCTACATATTAATTGAAAGAATATATTGCTTCATCCGTAATATGATCGTTCTTAAAGAATAATGTTCTTTAATTCTTTAGAAACATAGCATAGAGGTCACCTTTCGCTTTCTACGCTCTTTGTCCCTAGCTGTAGATACAGCATCGCGTACAAGTTTAATATACGAAGGAAGTACTTCCTTTGGAACTGAGCCAATAACCCTAGCCAAAGCTTCCCACGAAACCTGTTGAAAGAGAGAAAGTTACACAAGACATAATTACTTCAACTCTTTTCAGTCTGGCCAAGGAGCCTACCGCAACAGTTGTTGAATCAGAATCACTGAGCATAACAATCAAAGTAGATATCATGTTTGGAGCTTCATCAATCAAGTAAAGCTTGCTACTCTTGAAGAAGTAACCGATCAGATAGGAAGCACTTCTTCTTATTGAAGCCTGAAGATACACAATTTAGAAACCTATATTACTTCCATGCCAAAATAAAATACTTAAGCAAAAAGGTAACAAACAAACCTGACTATCAGACACTCCTTTGAGAAGTTCTGATAATAGAGTCTCAACGCCTTCTTCATCAATGACAAGTACCACCCTCTGTGCTGCCTCTTGTGCCAATTCTTGAACTTCCTGAGACAAGAAAGAGAATCTTAATCTCAGATAACAAGAGCTTCATACAAATTTCAGGTGAATACAATCTTATTTTTACCTTGTTTTCATCTCCCATTGCAGAGAGCAAAGCAGGAAGTATGGTCCCAAGATGAGTGTTGAAACCAGTACCAGCAACTTCAGCTAAGGCGCCAATAGCATGCGCATTTAAGGCACTAGACAAAGCATTATAAAACGTTTGAGACCACCAAAAATTAATACATCATGCCTGATGATGCATATTTACAGAAGTAAATAAAAGGAACACATACGAGAGAGGAAGATGGACAAGCTTGGGTAAGATATGTGGAAGAACAGCTGCTGTCCTAACACTGAAATTCCAGAAGATATTAAGCAAACCAGAAAAAAATTATACTGTGAAGAGGAACAAGAGCCTAGGAAACAGTAGAAAACCTTATAATTTGTTTAAGCCCATCTAGGGCAGTAGTAGACATTTCGTCATCCTCTAATGCTTCCATAAGAGTTGGGATAATCTCATCCATTGCTTGCAACCCAGCGCTCTACATTTCAAAAGTAGACGAATGATAAATATAATGAACGGAAGAAAAAACTCATAAGCAACACAAACCAGTACAGGTACCTTGTACAGGGTGCTGAATGCTAGTCCAGCAGATTCACGAACCTCAACAGCGCTGTAGAAAGAAGTGGTAGAAGTTCAAAATGTTAATTCTTTCAATATCATAAAGAAACATACGGAATCAGAAGCTTATGCATGAGGAATAAAGCAAACCTATCACAAAGTGCTGTCCGAATGGTGGGAATGAGCTGATCCATGAAACTCAGCAACTGGCTCCTCCCAGCACTTGCCATCACTTCATTCAGGCCAATGCATACACCCTGCCAATCACGTAATATAATATCAAGCCAACATGAGAAGAATAGCATGGACCTTATAAGCCTGCATAGGCTTAGCACTATATGAAAACATTTAAGCATCACATATGGACATATAACCATGAATCAACTCTCAAATTCATTGAACATAAATCATGTCCATTTAAGAGATATCAAATAAATACATAGCCCATTTAAGAGATATCAAATAAATACATGTCACAGTAACTAGAACGCAGTCACGGTGCCAGATCTACTCAGAGAAAAAATAACTCTGAAAAATTCACTTCAAGGGTGGCAAGGTAACCACAATGATTATTACCAAAATAGTTCCTGATAAAACAAAATAACCGCTGGAAAGTATCTTGTTAAAGAGAGATGAAATTGATGATTCGAAATGGTGCTTACTTGTCTTTTGTCAACATCAGGATCTTTCAGTCCTTTAGCTAAAATTGGAATGATAAGAGGAAGCACCCTTTCACCAAGCTTCCTGACCAGCTCTCCAAGTGATCTTCCTGCTACCTACACAGTATAAATATAATAGACTTATACACCTGCAAGTTAGTAACATAGTATAAGGAGAGAAACAAAAGATAAGTAGGATCCGAACCTGCCGCCTCTCAGAGGATGGTGATGCTAAAGAAGAGATTAAGGTACTCATCAAAATTGGCATTATTTCCTTCAACGTTTTTGGTGTGTTTGCTACAATGGTTTTCCATACATGTAGTGCCGCCTGGAGAGAGCAAATAATTTTACTTTCATCTCAAAATTGAAGTACACCCTGACTAAACATGTAGATAAGTACAACATTACCTGACGAACAGACAAACTAACATCAGTCCGGACCATATATAAGGCAGCAAGAACTTCATTCCGCTTGTCCATCCCTAAAATATCAATAATCGCACGACCTTGTGCTTCAGTACTTGCACCTTCATCATCACTTCCACCCTCCAGCAGAGCTTTACCGGATGTACCAGCAACCTAGTACAAAAGCTCCAAAAATCAAATATAAAGGCAATTGGATTTATTTACACGTTATCAAGATTATTATGGTGAGGAGTCACGACTTCCTTTCTCAATACTGATAAAGATAATAGACCTTAATTTCAGATTCTAAGAAGCTGAATATCACTAACACACACTAAAAACCAGGCATTGCAACATCTATAATGAGCAAGGACGATGACAACAAGAAAACACGAGAAAATGACTTTAACCTTGAACAGTAGATCCCCAAGCAATTCAACAGAACTTTGACGGATTCGCCAATTGTCATTAAAAATACCATCCTCCACAGCTGGAAGAAGAAGAGGCAGAGACCTGTAAAACCAATGATCTTAATTTAGAGATGATATGTTGAATAATAAAGAAGCTCCTACTTACTATCAGCAACCAATTAAAATAGAACTTATCAAATTAATCATCAATTTATAAGCTACAAGGAACAATAGAAGTAACTAGCAACACCATTAAAGAAACTAATAAAATGAGTTAAAAATCTAATCAATCTACGGATCACGGTAAGTCAACATTAAATATAGAGATCAAAGAGAAACAGATGTAGTGTAAATTTGTACGTTGTTGCATGGTGCTCCACCAGTACATGGCCAGCCCCCAGGGCTGCATCACGAACAGATTCATTCTCATCGGCAAGACCTAAAGCAGTAGGGCACCATCAGTTTAGTCAATAAGTCAAAAGCTAGTTTAGAAGTGAAAAGTCCGCTAGAAGTATTAGGTTCACCATCCAGAATGGCCGGTAACACAAGCTGTAAGTAGTTCTGGAATTGAGCACCCAAGGACCTTGGTAAGAACTGCAATCAACAAGGAAAAGGTTGTCCAAAAAGCCAAAGGTAAAGTTCGAGGGATATATAAAGTGTTCTGAGTTCACCTTGAAAAGCGTAAGGTAGCCATCCCGGACTGATGCTTTTTGATGAGAACAATGACGAATGAGATCAGGAAGTACATTCTCAAAGTACTCTGTCCCAAGAGCTGCTAAAACCTGAAGAAAAACGTAAGGAGAAAGAATGCTAAGAAATTTGTTTGAAACAATTGTTTAACAGAAGCTGAGATCAATGCTTCGCAAATCGGTCTATTTCCAAATATGCCATTCACCATATCAGTTTACAATATACTTGATCAAATCGACGACAAAAGCATTTATACAGAGATGTCTCAATTACTCCTACAATGACGTTCTGGATGGATAGTGGATGTACTGGAAACGTGCTTAAGCTAACAGATAATTTTGTGGATGTCTACGACATCAAACCAGGTGTACTGACTAAATAAACAAAGCCACCAAAAGACTTCTTATTCTACATACCTCACTTAATCCCTGAGCAGCTCCAGACCTTTCAACATTGCTTGTATCAGATTTTAGAGTTTCGAATAGCCATGGAAGAAGATCTGGGAAATTCTCATCTCCCATTCCTCTGATAAGCGACCCAACAGCCCTTGCTGCTACAGAACGTACCTCAGGAATTGGATCCACAAGAACCTGACAACACCAGTGTCAATTGAATATAAGGAAAATTACCTTTTTAAAAGACAACTCGTCATTTTGGTATGTACGGAAAATTACCTTTTTAACCTCAGGAAGCAGCAATCCTATGTAAGGTATCATATCCTTTGGCTCTGTCACCAAAGAACACATATTGCCGACAATTTGAGAAGCTTTCTTTTTTGTTTCAGAACTCCTTTCTCTCAATCCTCTATGAATTATTGGTACCAATAGTGCAAGTGAAGGGGCATCAACAGAATTAACGAATGTTGTCTGAAATATGAGAAGAACGAGTTAGAACAGAAATGCAAATGAAGAGAAGTATAATCGGAAGGCCATTGGATACAGAATACTTACTTGAAGAAGGATGTCAAGAGAATGTCGTGTGTAATCGTTGGGATCTGTTAAGGCCAACAGAAGAGTGGGGACAAGAGAGGATATCTCTGGGTTCTTTATAACACTTCCGACCTAAAAATAATGGTGAGAGGAAACTCTAGTCAGTAAAGACAACAAAATATGGAATTCGTTCTGCAATATTAGTCGAACCTGCTGAAGTGCCAACTGCCCAGCTGACTGAACTTTTGGATGTGTATCCGTCAAAACCTGTATAATTTTACGTCATGGAATAAGATTATATCAAATAACCAACGGAAGGAAAATATATCCAAGACTTACAGTTAAAAAGCAACTGAAATCAACATGCATTACACACCTCTGTTAGCTTTGGTACCACCCTAGGAAGGCATTGAGACAGTTGCTGAGGATTACAAAATGCCATAGCTCCGAGGAGCTGTACACTGCTTTGCTTTGTTCTCCATGCTTTGTCTTCAAGTCCCTATCAGAAAGAACGAAATAAACAGAAAAAGTACACGTCATGTAAGACCAAAGAATAAATGCAACGAGGAATCTGAACCTTATTTCTAAGTTGCAGCACTCAAACAGGGTAAAACTAAAAGAACAGAGCGATAATCAAAATACAATCATACAAGCATGTAAGCAACCATAATTTTTCCTTCCATTCAACTCCAGCACAAACCGTAGGAAAATGACAGAGAAGATAGCAATATCATATAGTTAACCCAATGATAAAGACGATCATGAGCCGAGAACATCGCAATGCTCAAAACCTTAGTTATACAACATTAAACTTTAAGAATCTTCAGAATAATATAAACTATCACCTTGAGTAGGGAAGGAAGGACAAGTTTCACACCATATACGGATAGATGAGACATCATAGCTCGAGCAGAACATTCTGCTGCTTCACGAACTGCCCCGACTTGGTCAGAGAAGGAGACCAGAAGCAATGGTAACATCTTGATAACATACCTAAACCAGAAGAATGAAATAAGAGAGTATTAGCAAAATGCAACATAAGCTTCACGAATTTCGATCATTAGAGACTTCACTTACGGTTCAAATAATTTTCCAAGCTTCTCACAGAGGCATTCAAATGCAAGTAGTGCTCCTTCACGCCGTTTTGCAGAATGTCTGGAGCCAAAACACAAACAACTTAGCGGAAGTGAAGGAAGGTTTACATATTCGTACTACATGTGATACAAACAATTATAGCACTATTAGAAAAAGGGAGAAAAAAAAGGAGCAGCAGCTAATTAACCCAGTACACTGGAACTTTGACTTGCAAGACTTTTCATGAATATAAACTGGTTGTATTTACAATGTATTACTAAAGATAAAAACTGGTGGAGCTAAGTCAAAAACTGGACTATTTGGCTAAATATGCGCAAGTACAGTAGCGAACAGCACATAGGCTCAGCAAAATAGAAAAATATTATTTAGCACAAATTCCTCATATCCGAACACAAACATGACCAGCTTCACAGCCAATATAAATTCCAAAAGCAGCACATAAACAATAAATTACAAAAGACGCAAATATAAATACCTTTCGACAAGAGCTTCTTGCAAAGTGACTACAAGGCCATATTTCTTCAAACTAGAAATCCCAAAGCCCATAACAACTCCCGCAAGACCAAAAGCTGCTCCTCTTCGCTCACCATATTTATCACTGTTCATTAGCTTCTCCAAAAGCCTAGAAACAAGGGCGGGGGCATCCTCCTAACAAAAAATTATAAACTTAACACTTCATAAAGGCAACTGATTTACTCCCTGGCTAAGCCACAAGGAAATGAAATAAAAGTTCGGTAAGATCTAAAATTTGTAGGAAACATACTTTCTTTGATGGCATAAGTGGAGAAAGGCATGTTGATACTGCACGCTGAACAGATTCTGACGGTGTATTTAACACATCCAACAGCTTTTCCACGACAGAATGAACTTTAGGATCATCCTGTCATCATTATTGATTATACAAGATAGAGAAGAAAAGAGTGAGCATTCTGACAAGATCATGAGCATTGTGACAAGATATAAACTAATGGTAGAATTATCACTTTTTCTAAGTGCTTTGCTAATGCTCCAGTGAATATAACAACACCCTCACGAACCAGGTCATATTCCACCTCATCTGATGCCTGCATGATAAGAGATAAGATGAAGCACAGAAGGAATTTGTAGCGATAATGTAACAAACACTGTATCCAGCAGGTCTTCAGTTGCTTGTAGAACAGACCTCTTTGTTTAAATAATTCTCGAAGATGGGGAACAACAATGAAACGTTTTCTTTCCCATGCTTATCAATAATCATAATTCCAGCATTGATCATCCTTCCACGAACATCAGTGTTGAGATCAGCCTGCGCTTGTATAAAAAACACTCGGTTCATCTAGCTTTTTGAATAGAAGTCAAAAGCTAGCTATAATTTCCGAAAACTACATGATTGGTAGGTTTCTAGGTGATAACACTGCAAAACCCAATTCCTTTTTTTCATTTGAGAAGCATTTATCTGACAGGGCGAGAAGAAATACCAGAGCCCGGGATATCAAAAAAGTCATAACAGCAGGAAGGTCTTTCGTTGTCAACACATCGGCAGCAGATTGCAGTGCCAAGGCAATTCCTTGCCTGCCTATCCAACCAGCATCAGAGACATCCTCACCAGAGGTAGCATCACGGATGTACAAGGAAAATAGGGTGGAAAGTGATAGCTGCAAAACAAGTTAAGCTTTAAATGCCATTCTTACTGTCCCAAATAATGATTCAAGAAATTAAGTAACCTGGATTGACGACGGACTTTCATGCAAAGCAGCAGCCAATGCTTCTGCTGCAGCTAAACGGACATTGAGATTTATATGAGAAAGTGCTTTAAAAATTCCTGAATAATCAGTTCCCAAATCATAACCATAACGGGCCCATATATCATCTGCTGTTTCAGCAACTGACTGCAAGCAGTAAGATCACAGAGCGTCAGATGGTGCAACAACGAAAATGATAAGAGATTACAAACCTAGTAACAACCAACAGCAAACATAACTAGATATTAGATATGTAGTTTATTTGATGAATGCTAACCTTTTCAGGATCATGTACAGCTATCCAAATGTTTGTTGCTATATCAACATCCTGAGGAAGCGAGTATTTGGAAACAGCCGGAATACACTTTACTGCGTTTAAGCAGGCCATTCTGACATGGACATCTTTTGAATATACTCCATATAGTGCCTGTAAACATAAAATGAAATATAACTCTCTAGAACCGAAAATTTTGCATGCAAAACATAGTAAAAAGAAATACATTTGCGACATCATCTGCTTGCAATCCAAGACACAATTCATTCAGCGCAGGTCCGATTGATGCTTGATATGCAGGAACAACACCTAGCACATGATAAAGAACCTGAGAAAATAAAGTCCAGGTGTTGGTTACATTTAAAAATTGCAAAATTAGCCCAACTACATATACAACAAAAGCTATAACAGTGTGAAAACAGTAAGGGTTCAAGACACTAACTGATATCATCCGGAGTCTTGGAAGTGGCAGCATTGGATCTAGATGCATGTACAGAATACGAAGCACATCATCATGAAGTTTTGTCCGCTTTGATGACAATAATATTCGCTCAAGTATCTGATAAGATAAAATCAGATCATTCAGTGTGAGGAAATACAAGTTAAAATAATGTCAACAGAAATGGTAAGAAACAAACCGGAAAGATGAACGTGAAGGTATCTACAGGAAGTGGGCCTGATTGACAAGATAAGGATAACCCATTGACAATCCTCTTAAAAAGACCCTCATATGGTTTCCCAGCCTTGTCAACTGATGAAGGAAAATCAAATGAAGCATCAACTTCATCAACCGCGATCAAACGCAGAGAAGTTGCAATTTCTAAGGCCCAGTTACACAGTGGCTGAACTGTGCACCTTGCCAGCTTCACCACGTTCTCAAAGGCTGTATCACCAACGATAGGTGATCGCAGCAAAGGATCCAAAAACCTAGACTGGAAAAAAAATACGTCAAGTGTAAGAGCTTAACCTTAAAATTATAGGAGCCTGATATGCCAAAGAGTGTAGCATGCGTGGCCATAAAC
The DNA here is from genome assembly GCA_902728155.2 of Microthlaspi erraticum. Classification (NCBI taxonomy): domain Eukaryota; kingdom Viridiplantae; phylum Streptophyta; class Magnoliopsida; order Brassicales; family Brassicaceae; genus Microthlaspi; species Microthlaspi erraticum. Next base: position 46,097 of record CACVBM020001180.1, read on the forward strand.
AAAAGGAGTAGCAATGGCAGATGAATAACAAATTAATTGTTTCCAAAATATCTTCCTTCACTCTATAGCATAAGGATAAATACAGCTGTTACGCAACTAAGCACCAAAATTATACTTACCAAAGAAGGTAACTGACTGTGACAAAACACAGGATTAGCAAGACCCATCTCCCCAAGAGCATGAAGCGCCAACGACAGATTTTTTTGTATCCTTTGAACCTTTTCACGTGTAGAGGCCTCCTCTTTGAGCATCTGTTCTCGTGCCACTTCCTTTGGAGTTTTTCCTTTGTCTGCAATTATTATTTCGCTTAAGTATATATATATACGCTGGGGGGGGGGGGGGGGGGGGATAATACTAAACAGAGAGCTTTGAGAGATGTGCACCAGCTTTCTTCGTCAACTTCGCAGTGTCCCTTCTTCCTGAATTTGTAGCATCTCTACTAACCAATCCTTTCTTTAGAGAATGGCTAGAAATCTACAACAGAAAGAAATTTATTTGATCCAATATGCTAAAAGTGGAACCATGTATCAAGTATTAAAAAGAAAAGACAGAGGAAACCCATGCAAGTACCGTCTCCTGCTTTGTGTACTTGGCACCAATAGACTCAGCAACATAAACACCTTGCTCGCTTGAAAGCATCCCCTCAGGGGTCATGAAGATCTAAGTTAAAACATCAAAATAGAAAAAAATAAGTAAAAACTACTGAAAACTTGCAGGTCCAAAGTACACAATACACGTGGCACTCTGTATCAAATGTTATGGTTGGATTTTAGAGCTCAGCAAGTGACTACAGAGAGAGAGGAAGGGAAAGAAATGGTACATCCATAATGTACTTCGAAAAACATAGAAAAAAACTTAGATGATTTACCTTAATGTCGGTCACTGAAAGCATATCATGAGAGAGACGATCTGGAAGTTCTTGCAGATGCTAAAAATATAAAACATAAAACATCAGCAAACAAATCAAGCGTTACAACTTCAATGATTAGAAAACAAAGTTGCTGGAAATGCAATACCTTGTTAAATACTGTAAATGTATTCTCTGGTGCCAGAGACATCAATGTGGACAAAGAATATACCGCCGCTTGCTGCTCATGAGTTTTTGGACTCATTAAACCCATTGGTCCAAGCAGGCTCTGACGCATCAATTCAAAACAATAGTTGATTAATTGTGCCATGCAACAAATGAATACCACAAGTTTTGGCAATGTAGAAGTCACTGACAGTCGTGCGATTACCTTGCAAACACTTTCTTCATTGGTAGACAAAAAAGTAGCAACATCAAAACCACAAGTTTTGAGACACTTTTGAAATCTCTGTGTATATCAAAAGGTGAAAATCACTACTAAGAAGTGCAAATAAACGAAACATGAGTAACTAGAATTAACAATGCATAATGAGCTAATCTCAAGATTACCTTCCAAACAGCATCTCTTTTTCCAGTACCAACTAAGCTTGGATGATGCGAGCAAAATATTGCACGATCAATCCATGAGCTTGGAGATCCAGCAGCTGCTGCCGATGAAATGACAATCAAAGCCTTCACTAACACCTCTACAGAAGGGACAAGAGGAGCTTGATGATTCACGGAATTATCTGTGTCACTACAGAAGTGCCAAGTTAGTACCTAGAATAAATGAGTCGCTATTGGCATTGTGGTCAAAACTTTTCAAAATGTGAAATGATTAATCGTAATGAAGGCAAGGATCAGAGAATAATAGTAGATAGTGGCTGTGTGGTTGAAAAGAATTAAAAAATAAAAAAATAAAAAAAAAAATAAAATAGAGCTTACTATGTGTACCTAGTTTTAGAAGACGCGATCTTGTCCCCAGTTAGGGAAAGGAAATCCGAGAACTCGTCTAAAAGGGTAGTGGCAAGCTGTGAAGTTGCGTGAACAATCTTTGTAACAGAATTGTAAGCTGATTTACGGACATTCCAGCTTGGATGGCAGAGTAGAAAGAGAAGCAACTGCATAGAAAAAAGATGACACATTAAGTCCAAAATAAGAAGAAACGGGTCCGCAAACATGAACTCGTTGAGTTTACCTGTGATAGTGATTTCATTGAAAATGCTTCCAAAACCCTGAAATCAGGCAGGATAGATGATAAAGAGTTCTAGAAACAGTCAAAAAAACAATTTGAAGCATTATCAAGGACATTTACCTGGAGGAGTGTTCCACGAGGAGCACCTCAAGAAGGTCGACGCATACTACACAATCATAACTTGATAGTTTTAAGGCCTTTCAATAGCGACGTGCAAAGAGAAGAAAGAAAACAAAGAAAAAAAAAGCAAAAAAAAATTGTGAGTACCCGGCCAGGGCAATAGCAGATCACCAAAGAAGTACTGACAGAAATCTATAAAAAAATCATTACCAAATTAATTTGCACAAGTGAAGGCTCATTTTGAGACATCAAAGTCCATAATTTCTCCTTCAACATTGTATCCTCTGAAGTACACAAAGAAGATTAACAAGATTAATCAGAAAGCAAGGCGGGACCTTCAGATTCTACTGAAAAAGAGGAATGTGACACGTAATCTCCTGAACCTGCTTTGATGTCACAGGCAGCAATCTTGGAAACGATCAGCAGAGCATATATCCCATCCAGACGTTGAACTGCCTTTGTATATCCCGTCTTTACAAGTTGAATTAAAGGGGATAACAGGTCTGATATCTGTAGTATACATTCAGTAGCATACTTAGTTAATGCGAGAGTTGAGAATAGAAGCTAGAGAAGATGCATGCTTATGAGGAGACCTGTGATATGGTATCAGGATTTCTGCATATCATCCGTACACAGCGGAGGTGCCCCCTTCTTAGAGCTTCTTTCTCCTTAAGACCGGCAGCAACGAAAGAAACTAAGTTTGGTTGTATAGCATCAGAAGATCGTGACGCCCAGAGAGCAAGGGCAGACAAAATTGAAAGGTTCACATCTTCATTTCCTATAAATGAAACAGTTCTCAGTTAGCAGACATTAATAAGGTAAAGAGTTGATAGATGACGGCCAATAATGATGAACAAAGCAATTACCATATAACCAAATAAAAATTAGCACAACAACGAAGGATATCTTCCAATTGTATTGTTGACTTTTGGTTCACACAATGGGATACAAACAGCACAACGGTATTTTAACAACAACTAATATTTTACCTTCATCCTTGTAGCAGGCTATGAGAAAGCTGCATACTGTCCTCGACAAACAACCAATATACTTTCCTTCAGGAGCACTTGCTAATTCTTGAACTGCATTTACCATTCCAATTCGTTGATGTGGAGATTGAAGCCTTCCGTCAGAACCTTAAGACATTTAATCATATATATATCAGTTAACATAATAACCCAACAAAGACAAAATCGGACTCACGGTTATATCTATATGAGGAATTCATTGAATAGCCTGTCAGAGTGAGCTAATGAAATATGATGAAAAATGCATAAAGAACCAACCTCCAATTACAGCTTTTACTGACGCAAACATTGCTTCTAAAGTATCGGGATTACTTGATTTTTCACTTAAGCACCTAACCACTGACAAAGCTTCAAGACGCCTGTCTTCGTCAGTATGCCGAGCTTGTGGTAATATAACTGGTAGCAGTTCCAGGGAATACTTGCTCAAATCAATGTTAACATTAGCTAGCAGAAATCCAACTGCTTCCAGGACAATTTCTGGATTGCGTTTCAACATTTTAACTGCTGCTGGAAGGATAACAGTTTGGAAATCCTCATGTGACAATCGCAGAAGAAGGGGTTGAAAACATTTACTAAGATCTGGTTTCAGCTTTTCTCTGGAATTCAGGACATCTTTAACATATATATCAACAAATATTGCCTGTGAACGAAAAACAAACAGATTTCTCATTATTTTAAAATAGACTTGAGAAAAAAATATCTGCAGAGGTTTGCTTGGGAAGCAAAGCCAAATGGAAAAGTGAATTTTAATAATCTTACCTTTGACTGTTCAAATATAGCAGGAGATGAACACGAAAACTCAATCAGGAGTCCTAATAACGCAGGGGTAACCTTGTATGGAATCCGGGAATTTTTAACTTCGTCCATATATGAATTGTAGATAGCTTGAGACTACAAAAACAACAACCAAATTTCTTACTAGATACAGTTCAAACAAATAGTTAGTTGATCGAGTTTGGCAAAATGTACAGCGGGACGCAGCCAGACCTGAGAGAACAAATGGAACATATATCTTTTACAGGCCCTCTGCATGCGGAAAGAGTTCTCCGTAACGATACTGAGTAGTGAAGCCTGTGTTGATGCTACTCTAACAAATGCATTCTTCGAAACTGTCGCAAATAGACTTTTTCCCAAAAGAAGACATGACCAGGTTAGTAGTCTGTAACAGACCGGATTAAAACAAAACTTCGACTCCTTCTCCATAACTTGTACAAGTATGGCCGCAAAACTTTTCATAAAAGTATCATTTGCCAAGCCCTTTACAATCAAATCGTCTACAGCTACACGTGAGCTACGGTCATCATATATTGCCAACGTTTGGAATATTATGTCAACCAGAACAGACGCAACATCAGGTGTCATATCTGCAAAAAAAAAAAGAATTCAGATTACCTGAAATTAGAACGCGGTACAGGGCACAATTCCCAAGAACAGGAAAATTAGTGGAAAATGAATATTCGAAGAGTACACCAAGATGAATATTATAAAAAAAGTATCCGAATAACTATAGCTTTAACTTCATCTGAAAAGAGCTCGAGTAGGGGAAATCTAACAAAATTAGATACAAAATCCAGATCTATGCTGAATTTACAAAATCCCTTCCGTCGTTACTCTAATCCGTTCGCTACATGATATGAACAATATCGTGAAATGGTCCATACTTCAAATAACTACGATTTATTATTCTCAGTAACAAGTTTATGGGTCTAAATCAGTTCACGATCAACTCTCCCATAAGAAATCAGCAGCCCCAAGTCCTTAATCCAACTTCAACGTCATGATATTTACAAAGATTGAAACTTTACAGGTAAAAAAATTTTTAGGGCGAGATTAATCCTATGTTATTCACAATAATCCAAATTTAAACAAGACCAACTTGAGATTCAATTGATAAAGAGACGGAACACAATGATATCCTCTCGGAATGACTTAAGACACACACAAAAAATGCTCACCGGAGTTCTGGAGAGTCTCCGGGATTTCATGGCGGAAGATCCGGAGTCTGTCTAATGTGGAGGGTGTAGAGACTGAGCCAGATATGGCGAGAAGAGACTCCAACGGAGTTGCCATTTCTTTCAACGGAAAAGAGCGCAAAGACTAACCGGAGCCAGATTGCTAGGTCAAAAAATCGTGAGGCAAAACGGTAAACGAAGGTAAGGCTTCTTGTCGTCTCTATGGCTACTAGGGTTTAGGCAGCTGCTGCTAAGCCGGGTGGGTGGGTGGGTTTGCAGAAGATGAAGAGTGGATGGAAGTGAACATGAAAGTTCGTTTTCGGGCTTCGATTTTAGTTTTGTTACTCATTCGGGCTTTTTTCTTATAAGTCCATGGATTGGCTTACTCAAGAAATATACCAACAACGAAAATTCCTGAAAGATACTCGACTTCTTATATTCTGCATTAGTAAAACTATGGCTAAGCCCGATGCGCGGATTATAATTATTTGGGGTAAGTCTATGCGATGCGTTGATTATGATTATTAGGATTAAACCCGCGCGATACACGGAGACTATTATAAAATTTTATCATTTGTATCTTAATTCTCACATTAATTTTGCAAATATTTTGTCTCTAATATTTTTTCCAAATACGTTAATTTACGGTGATAATATAAATGTATATTGTTACTTATTTTGTCTAAAATCAAATTTCGCAAAATGTTAGCGGTTGTTTTGTGAGAAATAAAAATTTCAACACTATGCGTAAAATTTAATATCATATCAAGGAAAACACATATGAAATCCAAATCAAGTATCTTGTTTTAAGAAAGAAGAAATTGAGAATTATAAATGTTACTTTCATAAAACGTGGTCAACATGCATTGTACTTGCATACATTAGTCAAATTATGTATTGGTAACTATGTGAATCATATAAGGCCAACTCTCTCCATATGATTGACATGTGGCAAAACTTTTAAAGAGAGCAGTCTCTTCGCATTCTTAGTCGTTACAGTTATAATAGGTTTCAAAACCGTCAGTTGCTTCACCTTCCACGTTGTATCAACACTCCATTAATTGATATTGTGGCATGACTTTTCCTCTTCTTTCCAGTCAATAACTCTAAATCTTATACATTTCAACTTATGATAATAAAAATCACTCTATTAATCCAAAGCTTTTACATTTCGGCTTCCATCTTAAGTTATTATTAAACATCTAAATTCTCCTAATATATGGAGAAATGGATTTAGCAAAAATCGATAGTAAAAATCACTTTATTACTAGAGTCCGTTCTATGTGGTCGTGAGTAAACAAAAGAGTTAATGGTTCATAGACATGTGGTATGATACAAAAATATATGTTTGAAAGTCAGTCGCTAACCAACAAATAGGAATTAAATATGGATATTATTGGATTATACTTTATAATATTAATCGCAAATCTAAAATTGTTTTCGAGCATTTTTTAAAAACTTTAACAACAACAAAACCCGCGCGTATGCGCGGGCATTAGTCTAGTAAGCAAATGAATTTGCGTGTGATGATGTCTTATAATGTAAACATCACATTGCTTAGTCAGTTGGTCTGTTTTAGGTTATTTCCTCCTTGGGATCCATGTGATGAGATTTCATTTAGATGTCATAGTGAGATCGATTGAACTGTCTTTTCTTTTTCTCGCCTGAACATCGAGATCACGGTGGTTCTCAGATGAACAAAATAAATCACGATCTGATCTTTGATATCACCATATTTTACATGATTTTACTATATAACTATCTATGTTTTCAAACGGTTTTTGCAAGATTCTTTGCCTTTAGAGGTAGTTTTCTTGTATTTGTGGGATTTGAAGTCTATGTAGGTGAAACCATCAAAAAGGATGCAAAAAGGAGTAAAAGAGCCCAAACCAAGATCCATGCAAGTTTCCAAGTCAAGAAATCATTTTATCTCCAAGTGTTAGTTCTCGCTAGCAGCAGAACGAAGCTTCGGAAGTTTGGCCGCGTGCGGAGGAGTTCCCGACGTCCAAAAGTCACGATCTTGATATGGAAAGATATATACTTGAGTCATGCATCACGTCGAAGTGGAATGAAGTCATTTGGATCCACCATCGGCCGGAACTTATTTTCTACCGAGACATGTCCGGTTAGCGACCAAACGGAGCCCATGGAGGATTTGGAGTGTCTAAAGGCCCGAGAAACCGCGCCCAAGGCCTTGGTTCAACAAGGTAGAGTCCTAGATAATGTTTGGAGCTTCCTTGGTGCAATTCCAGCCCATACACGACGTGAGAGAAGAGGCCCGGCTCATGGGAAACTTTCCTTTTCTGGCACTTCAATGCCCTAACCGACCTACAACCTATAAATACATGTTTTTAGCCTCAAACAAAGGAGAGTCGAGGGTTTCTAGGGTTGGCCGTCAGAGAGAGAAGCCAGAGGAAGCTGCGCCGTCCAGGAGGAAGAGAAAGGAGGCGCCGTTCAAGACCCTTAGCACAACATACAATCTTTGCTTTCTTTTCTTTTCATTCTTTTGTATTGGATCTAAGAGTTTCAAGGGAGAATCCGACTTTGTTCATCAATAGAGAAGCTTTCTTCATCCCTTTACCTCTTTTAATACTTTCATAATGCTTTCAATCATAACTTGTTGTGTTGTTTGCACTATGGCTGAGTAGATCTATTGCTAGGCTAATGGTAAATCAATGAGTTCATGAATTGTCAACTTAAACTTTTGATCTTGTGAGTTGGGATTATATTTTGAGTTCTTCACCTTTACTTGAGCATAATGCCGTTTGCTTTTCTGATCATCTAGCATCGGATCTTGGGTTAATATACTCTCCAAAAGCTTGTATATTGCCGGAACTAGTATTTGGTGAGCAATAGGTCATGGCCAACGAAAGTTGAGTTATGGACTATTGTGAACAATTGAATCTTGAACCTTGTAATGCATGTTTACAACTTGTAATAACCAACGAAAGCTGAGTCTATTAGGTTGTTTAAACATAGTGGTTGGAGCCACGAAAGTGGAAAGACTATACCTTAGTGATTTGAGTTCAAGAATGATAATGAATCCCTTTCACTTGATTGTTTGTTGATAATTTGTGATGCTTTGCGATTTGCCTAATGCCTAGTACTTTTCCCTATTGTTTACACCTCATTCTAATCATTGCTTTGTTCTCTTTTGCTTTGTTACACACAACCTCTCATATTTTGTTCTAGCTTGATTTTCAATCTTTGTAGGTTTGAAGTGAAATCACATCTCCCTGTGGTTCGACCCCGACTATACTACTGCTCTTGCTGTGCACTTGCAGCTACATTGGTTGGGTTAAAAATATTATCATTTGAGGAAGCTAAACCCAGCCTCCATCAAGTTTTTGGCGCCGTTGCCGGGGAGATTGTTTCATTTCCTTCAAGCTTTTTGATTGAATTCTAGTCTAGTTCTTGTTTTCTTGCAATTTACTTTTCTGTTTTTCAAAAAAAAAAAAAAATCATAAAAATTTGCTTACTTGTTTATCTTCTCTTTCTTTTGTTTTCAGGTGCATCACAAGAAGGTCCAACAGCACCAAAGAAGAGAAAGAATGGACTTGATGAGCTTTTATTCAATTCCCCCACCGGTTAGGCGGCATCAAGAGGAAGTGAACTACATTGGTGGAAATTTCGTGTATCCTGGCCAGAACGTCTATCAAGGAGCTCGATACCAGCCTAAGCAACAAGTCTATCCCAAGGGATTCCATCAGGTGGAGCATCCCTTCACTTTCCCTCAAGCTGTTGCACCGGCTCAACAAGAAGAGAAGTTAGATGTGGTCTTCAAAAGATACATGGAGGAGCAAAGGCAAACCACCCATAGCCTCTATGAGAAGCTAGATCGTGTCTTCACTGATCTTTGCAAAAATTTTGGGCATCTCTCCACTCATGTCCAGAATTTGGAGGTTCAAATAGTCCAAACCGCGGAAGCCGTAGAGAAACAAAATGAGGTAATCCCTACAACATTTTGTAGCATTGTCTCACCTAAGGAAGACCAGCTCGTACCTATACCTAAACCATCTCTAGAAGGAGAAGAAGAAGCTGAGCCTAAGGAGAGCCAAAAACCGGAGAGGTTTCCATGGGAGTCAAAGAGAGCATACAAGAGAAGGCTTGTGAACAAGCCATTGCCAAAGCTAGAAGATCCGGGGAAGTTTGTGATTCCCATTTCTATCAATGGGTGTGAAATCAATGACTGCCTATGTGACACTCACTACAAGAAAAGTGAGTATTTATAGCAGTATACCATAACGTTTTGTACTGTTCTGCTATAGTTGAGTTACGCTTGACTTTTCTATAGCGTTTATCAAAAGACAAACGCTGTAATATACTGCATGACTAAAATAATTGGATTAACACTTATATTTTTGGTACTACCAGATACAAAACGTTATGATAGAGCCTTAGCCCAAATAAAATTTATTACTACCGCCTAAGAAAATAATTACACATCGAATAGAAATGGGACAAAATAAAAAAAAGTGAACATTTACTCCTTCAATTATTTTCCTTCTTTTCCTCTTCCTTCGTCTTTTTTTTTTTCTTTTCCTTTTCCAGAACTTCTTTCGTCTTATTCTAGATTTTGCGGGCAACAGAGGTTTGGCGTAGATCTGGAGCTCAGATTTTTGACGGTTGACGGCTCCATATCTACAGTATTCGCCTTCAATTTCGTCTCTCTAGCTTCTCACCAATTTCACACCATGGTTCCCAACTGAAATCAACGGCGGAGCAACTGTCTAACCTGGAATCAAAGCTAGCAGCAGCTTCCCCTAGCTCTGTCACTAATTTTGCTCTCTGACGAATTATACTTGTCTCTTGTTTTGATCTCCCTCTTAACTCTTCAGTTCTGGGTTAGTTTCATCTAGAATCGAGAATCTGTTTATAAATCAAAAGAGTTAAACTTATGCTTCTATGTTTTGGCTGATGACGACTATTCTTTTGTTTTAGGTTGTGTGGTTTGTTCGATTTTGTAATCTGCAAAAAACATCTACATGTCATGTGGAAGAGTTGGATCTGTAACAATATCTTATGATTTTGAAGAAGCTTGTCCTTATTTCTTTGGAAGATTTTGAGATTTTATTTCATGAACGAGATACAGGTTAGTTGGCCGAGCTGCATATCTGCAATTAAAATCGTGTTCGTGTAGGTTTTTTAAAGTTAAAGTGTTGATTGATTTTGCTAAGAGATGTTGTCTATAAGCGGGAGAGACAAAGAGACTTATGTTATTTTCTGGTCTCATCTCGAAGATGACTAGAATGATTTATGCTAATTGGATTTTTGTGTTTGGTTCGATCTTGGCCATCTTATTTCTTAACGAAACCATATTCTTTTCTTTGCTTGTTGTTAGAGAATTTTCCAGCAGTTCAAGTTCATGACTTTGTTCGACTTATAAGTGCTTCTCCTACTCTTTTGGTACTCAGGTTTGAATTTTGTGTTCTTGAATATCCTAAGTTTGGCTTATAGTTTTGTTTCGTTTATTCTTTAAGCTATTGCACTATTTTTGTTATGATTATGATAAGATAGTGTCTTGTCCTGGCAGATCAGATGAGTTGAAGATTTTTCTTGATGGAAGGGAGGTACCCACTGCATATGAGCACATATATGGCGTTTAAGATTGCACCCTGAAGCTGCCAAAACAGTTATTCCGTGAAGGCGGAGGAGTCTTGGTGATTGAGGTGGCTCAACCAGCTTGAGGTGGTAGAGATGTCCTGAGATTGTGAATCCCATGTCTTATGCATTAGCAAGATATTTGGGATTCAAATATTTTAAAGATCTTAAGGCAAAGATGGAGTTCGCGGAGCATTCATGTGTGGAGCCCTATGGAGTTTTAGAGAATGTTATGCTGGAGATAGGAGGTCGCCTAGTCCCTACTGATTTCCAAATCATGGTATGGGAAGGATCCAAGAGGAACCAGCTGCTACTTGGAGCCCCATTCTTAGCCACAGCCGGTGCAGTCATAGACTTCATGAGAAACCGCATGTCACTAGGAAACATCCAACAAGATGTTTTCTATCAAAGCATCGACTTCAAGACTGCACCAAGAGCGATCAAGCTGCCACCAGAGAAGATTTCTAACACGCCACAGAGAGGAGCCATGATGCCTAAAGATCCCAAGAAGAGTGAGCCCTATCCAAAACCGAAGGTGGTCATGAAACCATCAATGTTGAAACATAAAGATGTCTTCAAGGATATCAACTCGGTTTTGCTCCCTACCTTGGAAGAATATGGAGCTAATGAGAAGCCTTATGTATTGCCTAATTACCTTACCAAGATAAGAATCCTTGTCTCTAAGGGTTGGGTCCCAAAAGAAGATCATACCGCAAAGGAGAAGCTGAGAAACACCTTAAGGCTCTTCCCAAGTGCATTTGTCTTCAAAGGTGGCATAGGAGATGATTTTGGCGTGCCCAAACCACCACGTGATCCCCCTGAACCAGAGAATGGAGAAGCTAAAGGGATCCCAAACCCTTTGGTCACTCTTCCAAGCACTTAAAAGAAAAGGAGTCAAGCTAAATGACTTAAAACAAAACGCTTTGTGGGAAGCAAACCCAAATGGTTTTAATTTTCATATCATTATTGCATGCATAACTATCTTATTTCATCTTTCAGGGATTTTTAAAAATTGCATAAAAATACAAAAAAATGTTTTTAGGATGAGACCCAAAAGGAGACCAATACATGAAAGTGTCCCACCCAATGTTCCCATCCTTAAACAAGGCGACATCTTCATTTCAGGTAAGTTCTTCTCAATCATTCATTAAAAACCATCTCTGATCTTAACCCCATGAGCATTTGAACCATTGCACTTCATTAGATACATTTCATGGTTTAAATTGTAAAGATATTATCATATCACTGATTGCTGATATTTAGGATTCACTTATAGATAGTATATATTCTACATTAACTCTTGTAAAGCCCTACCTTTGGCTGTCCTCTTGTATATAGACTCTATGAGAGAATGAATAAGATCATCACTTCTACAAACATCTATATGGTATGAGAGCTCTTCGATCCATAAGCACATAATTTTTTTTTTTTCCTTTCGTTTCCCTTTGTCATCAAAACCCCTCTCGACATCATGTCTTCCTCTGATAACACCTCTCCCACCATCGCTGAGACCATTCCGGTCACTAACTCAGCCCTGTTGACCGTCAACATGACTCATGTCTCCAAACTGACGGCTACGAACTACCTCATGTGGAAGATCCAGATCCATGCCCTCCTTGATGGATATGATCTCGCTGGTCATATTGATGGGTCTGCGGTCATTCTTCCAGCAACTCTCACAACTGGTGAGGCAGTCTCGATGAATCCAGCATACACTCTCTGGAATCGTCAAGACAAATTGATCTTCAGTTACCTAATTGGAGCGATCTCCACGCCGCTCCAACCTCTTGTTGCTCGTGCTTCCACAGCCTTTGAAGTATGGGAAAGACTTGCCCAAACCTATGCTAAACCTAGCAGGGGCCATATCAAACAACTGAAGACGCAACTCAAAAACTGGCGCAAAGGAAGTAAAACCATTGATGTTTTCCTTCAAGGTGTCACCACTCGCCTGGACCAACTGGCGATACTCGGTGCCGCGATGGAGCATGAAGATCAAATAGATCTCATCCTCGAAGGTCTGCCTGACGACTACAAAACGGTCATAGATCAGGTTGAAGGCCGTGATACTCCTCCATCAATCACCGAACTACATGAGAAGCTTCTCAACCATGAGGCTAAACTTCTCACCACTGCTGAAGCAATGCTTCCACAGGTTCCAGTCACTGCAAACGTGGCTCAACAACGCAACAACCACCACAACAACAACTTCCGCAACAACAACAATCACTCACGCAACAAGAACAACCAGTGGCAACAGTCATCCTCCAACTGGCAATCTCCTCCACCACAAACGAGGTATGATTCCTATACTCCTAGACCTTACCTTGGCAAGTGCCAGATTTGTGGTGTCCAGGGTCATGGAGCGAAGAGGTGTCCTCAATTTCCGCAATATCAGGCGCACAACAACTTCAATAATCAGCGTCCTGGTCCGCTTACACCCTGGCAACCTAGAGCCAATTTCGCAGCAGGCTCGGGTTACTCTCCTGATCACTGGTTACTTGATAGTGGAGCGACGCATCACATGACGTCGGACCTCCACAATCTCTCCTTGCATCAACCGTATCCTGGAGGAAATGATGTTTCACTCGCTGATGGTTCCTCCATTCCGATTACTCACTCCAGTTTCAAATCTCTCCCTACAAAATATCATCCATTGCGTTTACAAGATGTTTTGTTTGTACCTGATATTCGTAAAAATTTCATATCAGTATATCGGTTATGTAATACTAACCGTGTCTCGGTGGAATTCTTTCCTGCATCTTTTCAGGTGAAGGATCTGAACACGGGAACCCCATTACTCCAAGGTAAGACTAGAGATGAGCTGTATGAATGGCCAGTGTCTCCGTCTCAAGTCTCTGCGTTGTTTGCTTCATCAAACTCTACGGAAACCTCAACTTCTTGGCATTTGCGCTTAGGCCATCCTTCTACTTCCATTCTAAACACTGTTGTTTCTCAATTTTCTCTTCCTGTGACAAAACAACTATCTCAAGCTTTCTCCTGTTCAGATTGCTTAATAAATAAAAGTCACAAGATTCCTTTTTCCAAATCCACGATTACCTCATCTAAACCTCTTGAATATCTTTTCTCTGATGTGTGGAGCTCTCCCATTCTTTCACATGATAACTTCAAATATTATGTCATTTTTGTGGACCACTTTACCCGATACACTTGGCTATACCCTCTTAAACAAAAATCCCATGTCAAACAAACATTTATAGCCTTTAAGAGTTTGGTGGAGAATCGTTTTCAACGCAAGATTGGGACTCTATTTTCTGACAATGGAGGTGAGTATGTGGCATTAAGAGAATACCTTTCTACAAATGGCACCTCTCATTTGACGTCACCTCCTCACACGCCATAACACAATGGAGTGTCAGAACGGAAGCATCGTCATGTCGTAGAAATGGGAATGACGCTGATGTCGACAGCTTCGGTTCCGAAGCAGTATTGGCCTTATGCTTTTGCTGTCGCAGTCTATCTCATCAACCGGCTCCCGTCTCCGGTCATTGGATTACAGTCTCCGTTTCAGATACTTTTTGGAGTCGCCCCCAATTACGACAAATTGCGTGTGTTTGGCTGTGCTTGCTATCCCTGGTTGAGACCGTACAATCGTCACAAATTGGATGACAAATCACTTCGGTGTGCATTCTTGGGTTACTCCATCACACATAGTGCGTACTATTGCTTACACATTCCAACCGGGCGCCTATACACCTCCCGCCATGTCCAATTTGATGAAAGCGATTTTCCATTCGCCTTCACTCAGGCTCCGCGAGTGACAGATCTCGATAGCACAGTGTCCATGGAAGGACCAGCCCTCATACAGCTCCCGTCTCAGAGTTCGCCGGTTGTTTTCCCGTGTTCGGACCTTCACTCCGCCTCTTCCGGGCCATCGTTGACCGCCGCTCCTCCACAGGTATCGCCTCTCAACGCTATCTCTTCTTCTTCTCCCTCAAATTCTGAGCCCACTGCTCCAATACACAATGGGCCGCAACCCACGGCCCAGCAACAATCCACACAAAATACAACTTTGACCCAATCTCCACTAAATCAGCCCACTTCACCACAAAACCAAAACAGCCCAATTCTTTCTTCTCCCTCCTCAGCCTCGAACAGCTCCTCGTCGGAATCGGAAAACTCCAACTCGACGACGGTGTCCTCCTCGACGACATCGTCATCCACCTCTGACGCACCACCGCCAAATCCACAACCACCAAACCCTCCGAATCTCAATCCCCAAAACCAAAATCCACAGAATCCGCCAAACCCACAAAATCCAAATCCACAAAACCCAATCCCAGAAAATCTTCACGCCATGGGTACTCGATCCAAAGCTGGTATCGTTAAACCGAATCGTCGTTACCTGCTCTCTGCTTCAGTTACCTCTCAGTGTGATTTTGAACCTCGTACAGCTGCTCAAGCTCTCAAAGATGATAAATGGCGAAATGCAATGGATGGTGAGTATAATGCTCAGATTCAGCATCGGACGTGGGATCTCGTACCTCCTCTGTCGTCAATGGTTACTTGTGTTGGCAGTAAGTGGATCTTTACTAAGAAATTTCATTCCTCTGGTGTTCTGAATCGCTACAAAGCACGCTTAGTAGCTCAAGGCTACAATCAACGTCCTGGTCTTGACTACGCAGAGACTTTCAGTCCGGTCATTAAATCAACAACTATCCGTGTGGTTCTGGGTGCTGCGGTTGATGGATCGTGGCCTCTCCGGCAACTGGATGTCAATAATGTGTTTCTGCAAGGCACGTTGACAGATGAAGTGTATATGAAACAGCCTCCTGGTTTCATCGACAAAGATCATCCTGACTATGTTTGCCGGTTGAATAAAGCTATATACGGTCTGAAGCAAGCACCTAGGGCGTGGTACATTGAACTGAAGAACTATCTTCTCTCTGTCGGGTTTGTTAACTCTCTCTCCGACACATCTCTGTTTATCCTGCACCGAGGTACCTCTATTATCTATATGCTGGTGTATGTGGACGATATCGTTGTCACGGGCAACGACTCAAGTTTAATTCAACAAACTCTGGATGCATTGGCTCTGCGGTTTTCGATCAAGGATCCAGAGGATTTGCATTATTTTCTTGGTATTGAAGCACGTCGTACTTCCTCTGGTTTACACCTCAATCAGCGGAAATAAATATTAGATCTTCTAGCTCGTACCAACATGCTTTCTGCCAAGCCCGTCAACACACCTATGGCAGTCTCTCCGAAATTCACCTTGCATTCAGGCATCAGACTCACCGATCCTTCTGAATATCGGGCTACACTTGGCAGTCTGCAATACTTGGCTTTCACTAGGCCTGATCTCTCTTATGCGGTCAGTAAACTCTCTCAATTTATGCATGCGCCTACAACTGATCATTGGCTTGCGGTCAAGAGACTTCTTCGGTATCTAGCTGGTACAGCAACTCATGGAATCTTCCTCAAGAAAGGCAACAACTCCACACTTCATGCATATGCTGACGCTGATTGGGGAGGTGACATAGACAACTATGGTTCTACAAATGGATACATTATTTATCTCGGCTCACATCCCATCTCCTGGTCCTCAAAGAAACTACAAGGAGTGGCGAGGTCATCGACAGAAGCTGAATACAGATCAATGGCGAACACTGCTTCAGAAGTCAAATGGTTATGCTCCTTGCTCACTGAACTTGGCATTCGTGTCAACTGGCCACCGGTTATTTATTGTGATAATGTAGGTGCAACCTATCTGTGTGCCAATCCAGTTTTCCACTCCAGGATGAAGCATATTGCTATTGATTACCACTTCATCCGAGAACTGGTTCAGTCTGGAGCTCTTCGAGTTGTTCATGTCTCTATACATGATCAAATTGCTGATGCCTTAACCAAGCCCTTGTCCAAAGCTGTGTTCAACGATTTCTCATCCAAGATTGGAGTCACCAAGGCTCCTCCATCTTGAGGGGGCATGTAAAGATATTATCATATCACTGATTGCTGATATTTAGGATTCACTTATAGATAGTATATATTCTACATTAACTCTTGTAAAGCCCTACCTTTGGCTATCCTCTTGTATATATAGACTCTATGAGAGAATGAATAAGATCATCACTTCTACAAACATCTATATAAATAGCTTAAAATTTTGATGGTAAATGAATGGGAATGAATAGTCACTTGTCAAGCTCATTTCATGACCTGAATTCACAGAGATTAAACTATAATTTGAAGTTTGGGATCATTAACCAAGACCCAAAAAGTGTTTATAATTTATACATTACTCTCTTGGATTGTGAACTTCAAGTTGGTTACTTGAGGATCTCAATCTAAGAAACCATCTAATCAGTGATTTCAAGTGTTTTGCAAGGAGTCAACTATTTGACAGGTAGGAGACATTGAGAAAGGCTGTAACCAACCTAAAACCAACATTCATATGGCGGCCAAAGGGAGGTTGAAAGAAGATGCACAAGCCATCACACGATACTAGGCGTTCAACACTTGGGAATGATAAAGGAAAAAGATAGAAACTCGATTCGGTCGAAGAAAATCTCAATTGGCCCGAATGGATTTGAAGAAATTCAATCCGGCACATTTCTCTCGGCCATGACGCGTACAAGGAGAACCATTCATGGCCAACTCCTAAACCACGCGACCGAAGTCCACCAAACTTCATAGGCGACCACAAAATAAGATTTTGGTCGGCAAATCCAAAAGTTAGGACGGAGAAATCATCACGGTTCATAAAATGTAGATTAAGATTACCAAATGTCGACCAGTTTGTGATGAGGATCAGGTCCGGTTTGAGTGATGGTATAACATGAAGTTCACAAAGCTACATTTTGGACTTCAAGAAAGCTACATTTTCATTGTGAACTTCATGTTATACCTCTCTTAATCTGATTTGCTTTCACCGGGACGGTGAAAGTTAAGTCTGGGGGGATTACTAACTATGTTTGTTCATTTTGGCATTTTCATTTGCATTTTTTTCCTTTTATCGAGTCATTTTTATTGAGTCAAATTTTTTGTTGAGAATCATGACCTTATCTTGGATCTAACCATGGTTGTACTAATGTTTAAGTGACCATTGAGCAGTTCTTGGCAGTAACATTTCTTTCAAAATTGAACGACTTTCAGTTTTGGTCCGCAAAGGTAGACGGAAGAGAAGGTCTACTTTTACATGGTAGACCTCAGTTGAGGTCTACTAACCAAGTAGACCGGGTCAATTCCTTTGCAAACAAAAAAAACAAGTGGTAGACCTCAAATTAGGTCTACTCCACGTGGAGGGTTAGTTTAGCAATTGTTCGAGGAAAATGTTTTTTTGGAGGTCTACCGTGTCGGTCTACTACACGTGGCGGGTTAGTTTTGCAATTGATCGAGTAAAATGTTTGTCGTAGGTCTACCAGGTCGGTCTACCTAAAAAAAAAAGTTGGTCCGGCCGTTGACAAAAGTTTGACTTTCCTCAAAAAGGAGAGAGTTTGCGTCATTGAGGTCTACCGTGTAGGTCTACTGCTTGGTAGACCGAAAGTGAGGTCTACTGGTCAACGCAAAAAAACTGAGGTCTACCACGGAAGTCTACCCGAGGAAAGTCAAACTTAAGTCAACGCATCACAAACTGTTTTTTAGGTAGACCGATACGGTAGACTAATTTGGAGGTCTACTTTTTTACGGTAGACCGATTTGGAGGTCTACGTCTTCCGGTAGACGGAGACGGTAGACCTTGGCAAAAAGTCAACGTTTGGTCAATTGCAAAACTAACCCGCCACGTGTAGTAGACCGACACGGTAGACCTCCAAAAAAACATTTTCCTCGAACAATTGCTAAACTAACCCTCCACGTGGCGTAGACCTACATTTCGGTCTACCGTTACGTCTACTAGAATCTACGTTTAGGTCTATTATTATGTGTTTTTTTAAATGTCGTTTTCCTTTCAATATATCAAATATTTTGGAATTTATCTCGAACAGTTAGTTGCTTTTGTTTGTTTACTTGCTTCTGTGTGAGTTTGAAATGTTCTTTCTGCGTAATTAAGGCTATATTCGGATTTCTTTTCAATTAGGTATCTAGATTAATTTTACCTGGTAGACCAAGTTGTGGGTCTACCGTAGCGGTCTACCCATTCTGTCTTCTAATCCGTTTTGTGGTCTTGTTCGTTTTTGTTGCAGGTAATGGTTTGTCTAGCTTCCGTTTATGGAAAATGGGTGGTGATGGAAGACAAGACATGGAATTTTGAGGTCGATAAAGGAAAAGGAGGGAGGATGTTCTACTTGCGTGATGGTTGTACACATGAGGAGCTCCTTACAATGGTACAAGCTGACTATATGCTGGATATGGAACCAGAGCGGGTGGAGTTATCCTATCCATTACCAGATGTTATGCTCCATCAAATGCCCTCTGACTTTCCTCCTATGTACATCACCAACGATGGGCAGGTCCATAGCTTGATAGAGACATGCAAAACGCATGTGCTGCGCCTTTGCATCTCTGTTGGAAACAAGGATAAAGGTCAGCAGAGAGATGAGGATAACTATGTCGATGAAGATAACTATGTGGATGAGGATGAGTATGAAGAGGAGGAGGAACTTTCAGATGTAAACTGGGATGCAAATTCAGATGAAGAAGTTGAGGAAGAGTATGATGATGCAGGGGACGATGACTATGTGGATGAAGATTTTGCAGGAAAGAAAGCTGAAGACACGGACGCAGACTATAGTGAGTATGGGAAAGTTCAAGATGAAGATGATTGGGAGAAAAAACGCTTTGAAGAAAGGCTTCGCAGAGGTGATTTGAATGGTCATGGGGTAGGATTCGATGGGTCAGGCGATATATCAGTTGGCCAGAGCTATGTAAGCAAGAATGATCTCATATCTGCCTTGCGAGTGAAGGCAGTGAAGTCTAGATTCGCCTTCAAGGTTTCTAAGTCTACTACCAAGCTCTATGTGGCAAAATGTTTTGTAGATGGATGCAAATGGATGTGCAGAGCTGCTATAAAGAATGAGGCAAAGAGGTTCTTTGTCACAAAGTATGTCAAGGTTCATACATGCTCTGTGGTGGACCGTGCTCGATTCCGCAAGGGATGTACTCCAAGGTATCTTGGGCAGATATTTGTAGAGCAGTTTGGAATCATTGATGGAATTGTCCCAAGGCATATTGCTTCCGCGATAAGGGTGTTGCTTGGACTTAAGCTTAACTACACCACTTCTTACAGAGCTTTAAAAGCTGCCCAACTTTTTGTTAGGGGAACACCAGAAGCTGGATATGCGGCTTTGCCCTCGTACTTGCGAAGAGTGAAGCAGTCAAACCCGGGCTCCGTGACTGACCTTGTATGTGAGGCTAATGGTCAATTCAAATACTGCTTCTTGTCCTTGTATGCTTCAATGGTTGGCTTTCAGTACTTGAGACGTGTTATTGTGGTAGATGGGACTCATCTAACTGGAAAGTATGGAGGAACATTGCTGGTTGCAGCCGGACAAGATGCTAATTTTCAGGTTTTCCCGTTGGCATTTGGGATTGTAGATGCCGAGAATAACGAATCATGGGGGTGGTTTATGAACAAGTTGCAGCAATGCTTTTCATCTCATCACATGGTCATTATTTCGGACAGGCACCCCTCCATACCTAATGCATGTCTCAATGTTCTACCTTGGGTAACCAGAGGTATTTGTTACTACCATCTTCAGGGAAACATTGTCTCAAAGTCAGAGCTGGGTGCAAAGGATTTGATGTACTTGGTGAAAGGAGCTGCATACGCCCATACGCTGAGAGAGTATAACCGTTGCATGGCATCAATCCGGGCTGCTAAACCTGCACTTGCGAACTACTTAGAGTTAGCAGATCCTAAGTTATGGTCCAGAGTACATTTTCCAGGGGATAGATACAATATAAAGACAAGTAACATTGCTGAATCTATCAATTCCGCATTGAAGAGAGCAAAGGGCTTTCCAATACCGTATCTGCTGCAATTCATCCGGGAGAAGTTGGGGGTTTGGTTTGCCAAAAGGCGAGAGGACGCCTTGAGTCTTCAGACCCCATACAGCAAGGGAGTTGAATATTTGCTAGCTATTCGTACACACCACGCAGAAACATACACTGTGGAACACATAGATGGATGGACTTTCAATGTTATAGGCGGAGGAGGGCATTATATTGTGAATTTGGAAAACCGTTCCTGCGAATGTGGTGTATTCCAGATTGAGAAAATACCTTGTTCACATGCGATTGCAGCGTCTACTGAGGCAAACATGCACATTTCGCAAAACGTGTGTATGACATACACGAAAGAATCTTTGTATGCAACATATGCACGTCCCATATACCCGGAGCCTACAGAAGATGCAGAGGAAGAAGAAGACATTTGCTTACCTCCAGAAGTGGCGCCAACTCGTGGCCGGAAAAAGAAATCAAGGTATCTAACATGGCTAGAATTGTCAAGGAAGAGACAGCCCAAACCAAGGAAGGTCCACAAAGTTTATAGCTGTTCGTTGTGCAGGGTTCCAGGACACACCCGACCTCATTGTGTAAGCCATTGAAAACTCCCTCTTTCCGTTAATGTTTCAGTTTTATCCTTACTTGAGTTCCATAACTCCTGCAGATGAACAACGCAGCGGCAGACTGACTTAGTCGACTAATTCGGTAGACCGCATGTTTAGTCTACCTTGTCTACGTAGACGTAATATTCGGTCTACTACGTAGGTCTACCCGACCGATCTACCAACAATCTACCGAAGAGGTCTACTTTAGCTGTTTTGAGTTACTAATGTTTTATGTTATTCATTTTGTTTGATATTGACGGGGTACGTCCATGTTAGTAAACATGCAAGAATTTGAATTTATCCGAAAACAGTTATATTATATATTTAGCTGGGTTAGGTAGTTATATTTTACACCAAAAAATAATGAGAGCGTCGAGTTTAGGTACACAGCAAAATATGGTACCATGAGCGCTTTACAAAACACACCCAGCCTAAAACTGATATATACCGATCTACCTAGATAGTTATATGTCATTGTCCAGATCCTCCCAGTTACGCTCTGGAGGGCCGCGACAGTTGATCTCGTGATATAGGTCCGCTGCAAGCTTTGCTCTTATAGCTTTCATGTTCCTACCACAAAGCGTCTTCGGAAAAAGCCTCCCAAGACTATGATACTCGATGAACTTTAGACAGTAGACTCCACAGTCACTCGAATTGTCTTGCGCAGGCACATCTCCTCCGGAAATATACTCGTGGGTGTAACGGTCGAGTGGATACTTATACCTATCGCCGATGTCAGCCATGAGCCGTTGTAGATAAGGCATAAGGACAGCAACGGGCTCGATAGCTTTGGCTAACAACCTCTCCGATAGACATCCTGGAATGCTGTCCCACACAGTAATATGCCTTTTCGGTATAGAAACCATCAAGGCCACCCAATGAGCGTCTTTGACGTTCCATGGCATGTAGATCTCATCAATATCTACTTCCCATTTCTTCAAGGTTTGGCAGAAACGTGGTGCTTTCCCTTCGAAGAGATCGGTCGCACCTCCCGGGACCCACCTTCCTAGTCCCTGTCCATCGGGCTTTGTACTCAAAAACCTCTTCCACTTGTCTTTTTGCCACAGCATACTAGGAGTACTATCACAGAAGCACAGTCGGTCACTCCTAAACCACTCGGGGTGCAACTTCATGCGATGACGAAACATGTTCATTACTGCGTCCATGTGCTGAAAACAGATACGAAATTCTTAGACAGTAAAAAAAAACTAAACATAAATGGTCTACCAAATGGTCTACCAAAATGGTCTACCAAAACGGTCTACCAATAAGGTCGACTTACCGTATCAGCCATTCCGTCTGCGTGACCAATTCATGCCACCACATTAGTGGAATGTGGAGTTTGAACTTCGTCGGGCCGCTGGATACAAAACATAAAAATCACAATTGGTAATCAAACAAGCTATAAATCTAAACCAAGGAAGTTTAAGAAAATACTTACAAAATGCCTTTGAAATCTTTCTTCAGCCGTGCAAGTCTGTCCTTATCCACAGGCTCGTTGGGATCATATCCATATCCAAGCCGTGGCTTGTTAGGAATGATTCCCTTCACTGTGCTATCTCCTATAAACGGAGACACTTGTGATGCGGCCAGCTGTCGCTGTCTCTGTACGTTTGCACGTGCAATATCTATTGTTGCTTGTTGTTTTAATGCCATCCTCTGTGCCTCTTCCACTTCCTCAGCTTTTGTTGGTGTATACTCCTTCACGAAAACCAGGTCCGGGTCTACGCCATTGTCACTACCGCATGGAGATAAAACTTGTTGTTTCTGCAAATGACAATGAACGCCGCTTGCATCAAAATATTTTACTTGTAGCAAACAGATATACATATAAAACAGATATGTTCATTGTTTTCCGCAGAAAAAGATTCACAAATATAGAAACAACACAAACAAGTTTATGATAAAACAAGAAAAGCAGCAGCAGACAAATCTACTGCTTGTACTTGGGGTTCTGCTTCCTATTTCGAAGGATCCTAGTAGGTTCAGCAGGCTGATTTTTCTTCATAGTAGGAGAGGGTTTGTTACTAACCCGAGCTGGAGCTTTTCTCTGCTTAGGAGTGGCAGCCTTCTCGGTGGAGTTATCGCCAATCTTCTCGCCGATGTCAGCCTCCTCCTCCTCCTCTTCACCTGACGACTCGTCCTTCTTGAGTGGCATCTTCTCCGAGACTGTAGCATCCTTCTGGGAGTGGCATCCTTCTCATCCTTCTCCGAAACAGCAGCTCCTTCGCAGCCTTCTCCTCGGCTCGACCATCTTCAACAGACGGCTCGTTCTTCTCATTATTGCGTCAGGTTCCACAGGTTCGGTGTTTGGACGCCTTGATGCTGCTTGCATAGACTGGACTGTTTTTTCTATGCGGATCACCTTCCTAGTCAGGATGGTGAACTTGGAATCAGACTGTTCAAAGCCAGACTTCATCGCCGCAGACAACTTACCGAAGCCATCTTCAAACAGAACCTTCATCTTCTCCTCGAAGCGACTGAAGCCATCTTCAGCAGAGGATACGCTCTCAGGACACTGCCTCTTCTGCATTTCATCTCCAGGGTCAGAGGCTCTTTTCCTCTTCGCAGACTCCGCGGGGTATAGGATTCTTCACCAGAACACCTTGAGGATTCCAGTCCGCCGGCTTCCACCTCCACCGGCCCAGGTCTCCATACAGCGCGTTGATGAGTTCATCTACACGCGGGTCTTCCTTATCCTCATCCCACTTTGGGTAAACGAAGTCTCTCTCCACCATTATGCAGTGATCAAAGTTCACCTACAAACGTAAGGGAAAGTAATAATGGTCTAAACCAAATGGTAAACCAGAATGGTCTACCAAATGGTCTACCAAAATGGTCTACATATGGTCTACCAAAATGGTCTACTCTATGTAAATGAGTTCTATCGTACCTGCTTCAGTATCGTGAGTTCAATGTTCCTTAGACCCTGGACTCCTTTGTAGGACAAGAGCGGAATGTCAGGAGCGTTTCGTATGGGCGCACCACAACCCGCTCCGAATTCAGGCATGAAACGATATGCCCATACTTGTAGAGCCTCAACAAACCCATCCAGGACATACCCGGACTTCCATAGCTCTGCTTCTTTGACGGCTTCGATCAGGTTCTTGAAAGCTACACGCCCCCACGGATAATTCTCAAACTCCTCTTCATCCATCACTAATCTGGCCAGGTTGACAGGAGTGTGCGAGGTGTTTTTCCGAGCAGCAATGAAGCCAGTGTAGATGGCCAAGTAACCAAGCCTAAGTTTGTCCTCACTCGGCCAGTCTGTTGCCCATTCGCATGCACGAATGATCTCCACTTGACTCGGACCAAGCTCAACACCTACTCCGAGCTTCTCCCAGAATGCTCTCATCTCTAGAGTAACCTTGCACTTGGGGTCATCAATATCTTCCACATAGTCGCAGTTGAGGCCGGTGAGATGCTCAAACTCATGGAGGGAAAATCTAATTGGGCTATCCGCAACCGCACCCAGATCTCATACTTCTTCTTGCACTCTAACTGATATGAGAGCATCGTGTGGACCAACTTCGAAGACCACTCGAAGTCGAGGTCGTGAAACTTGCAGAAGACACCAACTCGCGAGTCGCATAGTGTTTCCCACTCGGCATCACTCAGTAGTTTTTTCACGGCAGCAAATAGCTTTTTGTCGTTGCTGCCGTAGGAGATGCTCTTTTGGGCTTCCGGTTCAGCCCTCTTGTGTATAACCTCCTTGGAAAGGTAGGCTTCTTCATTCTGCAACGAACATAAAAGGAAAATCAAAGAAGGCAACACAAAATCTACCACAAGGTCTACTAAATCCTAGAAGAAATAGAAAGACTAAAAAAAGAAATCTACCGAATCACGAAGAAGAAATACATATATGAGTTGTAGAGGTTATGTTATAGATTGTTGTACCTCTCGACGACGACGACAGTTCTAAGCGCTTATCGCAAAGCACCAGGAACGATATCTTGGACGAGATCTAACTACAAAAACGACACATGAATTAGGTTATTTGTGGTTATACAAAGCGAAAATGGTAAGAAAGAGTGAGTGACGGAGTTACTACCGGGAAATGGGATCGATGTGGAGCGCTCCGATTCTGTTAGACAACGGCGACGAGTTCACCAGACGGCGGACCAAATATGAACAATAAAACGGTTAGATGACTGAGCGGAGATAGATTAACGACACTAGGTATAGGGCGGAGATATTACCGGCGTAATCAAACAGAGGCGGAGCAAACGGCGTCGGAAACGGAATAGCGGAATAGCGGCGGAGCAAACGGCGTCGGACACGGAAATCGCCTGAAATCGCCTCTGGAGAGCGCCGACTCGCAATGTTCTAACAAAACCTAGAAATTAACTGCTCAGGGTTAAAATCGCTTTATATACGTCGGTTCGATTAACTGGTTTCGTTATATCGGTTTGAACCAACAAATTAGCCGGTTATTTCAATTAATATCGGTTCAGCCGTTCAATTTACGGTTCTACGCAAACAATTGAGTCGGTTATTTCCGGCTTAGGTATACCGTTACGGTCTACCACGAAATTACCGAAACGTCGTTTCAATCTCAGCCGTCGCTTTGAAACTTCGGGATTCCCGCTAGGTTAAAACGGTTGGTAGACCTCCACTTCGGTCTACGCGATCCGTCTACTTGTTAGGTCTACTTTACCCTAAACCCTAAATCGAATAATTTAGATACAATTTTGCAACGATTTGCTTGCCATATTGTCAATTTACAGTGTATATCACAAATAAACAAACATTGAATCGTAAAACCAACCAAAAACAATTCTTCATCTAAAATTTTTCAAAACCCTACAACTTCCCCATTAACTCCTAAACAATCTACTCAAACTCTTATCCTTATGAACTATTTACATATGATATTTATAGATTCATGATTTCTTATGAAATTTAATTTTTAATAGATGTGAAATGTCTATTATTTCGTTATTTGTGAAACAAATATTTCAAATTATTTTTTAAATTTTCTTAATTTAAATTTAAGATTTAATTATTTAGTAGACTTACTTGGTAGACCTCTCATGGTTTTTATAGGCTTTTAACCTAATTTTTGTTTTTTATAGTTCAATTGGTTCAAATCTATGAAATTATATTTTATATAGATGCAAGTTGTCTGTATTGTATTTATGTATAAATAATTTTCATCAAAATATTTTGAATTTTTATAATTAAAATTAAATTTTAATGACATAGTAGACTTACTCGGTAGACCTCCACATTTTTATAGATTTTAACCTACACTAGGGTTTGACCCGTGCCCTGCACGGGGTGATAGTTTCTGAATTTGTATTTTTATTAAAAATGTTTATTTAAATATTTCGACATTTTATGCGAGAGATTTTTAACCTTTGTTATTCGTTTATAGTATGGAAATTAGGCATTTTAATCCATTTAAAAAAAAGAAATAAATTAAAGCATTGATCGTAACCACATATTAAATATGATAGATTTAACCGAGATACATAAAACTCAAATAACTATAATATAATAAGATAGTTTAAAGAAAAAAATTGAAAATAAAACATTATTCTTTAGAAAAATTATACATCATGTATTTCATAAGATAAAAAGTTTTAGCTGTGTGGACACGGATTAGAACTAATTTTTTTCTTTCTTTCAAAACTAAAACATGCTTTATTATAATTTCAAAACAATCCAACCAATCAGAAAATAATATGCAGAATCAAAACAGCAAAAATATAATTAATTTTGTATAGAAAGTTGAAACAGATAGAGTAATATTCAAAAGTTTAATCAAAATAAAATATTTATAAAAAGAACTTTTTTTTATTCGATTTTAATTAAAAAACCATATTAAATAAAAAAAATTACCTTTGGATACCTACTAAATGAGGTTATATACGAAACAATTTATATTATTTTGTTTTTAAAAATTCAAATCATAACATGTACAGAAAAAGTTTTAGATTTTTTTGATAGATTTTTTATATTGTGATTCAAATTATTTTATTAAATAAATTTAAACAAAGATGATAGAAGATGTATACTGATTTTAAAAGAAATTATTATGATGAATTAAATTGAATCTCATATCTTCCTTATTTACTAATTTTCGTAGTTGCCAATTAAGGAAAGAGAATGATAAATTTAATTTCATTATTTGGTTGTAAGCATAATATGCAATGGCATATATTGTAATTTGTCTAGTAAAGCTTGTCTTAATTAGAAATTGCTCTAAGAGTGAACCTAGTGATGACACCTAAGCAATGACATTCTTGTTAATAACACATTAGACAAAGGTTATTTAGTTAGTGTTTTCTCTTTTAATATATTAGGGATGTCTTTGCTTATCTATAAATGATTCATTTATATGCATTCATAGTTTTGGTAGTTGATAATGTCTATATTATAATTATTCATACATGTTTTTGTATATAAATATTTTTTATTGAATTGTTAATTAAAATTTAAGATGTTATTACGAGGTAGACCTCCAATATTGTCTACCAAATGGATCTACTTAATAGATCTACCTGGTCCGGAGGTTAAAATCGTATTCGAGGCATGCGTTTTTTTGTTTGGTCATGAGAGAGTGTGGGGTAATTTTACAACCCATGGAGGTTAGTTTTGCATTTGATTCAAATTGTGGACTATGTTACTAGAAAATATTAAATTGTGGTCTAGAATTGGTAATTTCCCTGGTAAACAAATTAAAATCTGAACTATAGATTAAATATGATAGAATTAATCGAGCTACATAAAACTCAAATGACTACAATATAATAAGATAGTTTAAAAAACAAAAGAGAAATTTTTAAAAATACACCTCTTAAGGTGTAAATTTTCAAAACTACAACAAAAAACTGAAAAATAAAATATTATTCTTAAAAAAATATATACTTCATGTATTTCATAAGATAAATTAAATTTTTATAATATTCAAATTTATGATAGACATATTCGAAATATGTTAATTTTTTAACCAAGTTAAACTATTTATAATATTTTAATATTTTGATATGATATAAATATTTTCAACCTTTTTCTGAAATAGTTATAATAAGATATTTGGTTTAATTATATAGTTTTATTAAAAAACCATACAAAACCAAATATATTGATAAATTTGGATACTTATTAAATTAAACTTCTATGTCTAATGGTTTATTATTATTTTGATTGTTCATTTTATAATAGACTTATGAACTATCACATATCTTCATTTCCAATGTGGGACTTTTATGATATATTTATAATTTTCATCATTTTAGTAATTCATGTCTGTTTTTTTCAATTCAAATTATAATTTGTGTAAAATAAAATGTACACTTTTTAATATTTGGTTAATGTGATAATTTATATATTTTTATAAAATTTAGTCCATGAGAGAAAAAATGTAGTATTTAAGAAAATAATTTATTTCATAAGATATGGAAAGAATGATAATAAATTTAGGATTAAATGCTGAAATATGTATAAACCATTGATATAACTATTCTCTAACCAAATTAATACAATGGCATATGTTGTAAATTGTCTAGTAAACTTTGACTTAATTAAAAGTTGTCTTGAGAGTGAACCTAGTGATTACACCTTAGCAATGACATTCTTGTTAATAACACATGACATAAAGGTTATTTTGATAGTGTTTTCTCTTTTAATATATTAGGGATTACGAAGTTTTGTTACTTGTATTTTAATTTTCATTTGAATTTTTTAAATATCTTTTCTCTTATACTTATTCAGATATGTTAAAGCGCTGTAAAAATATAAATCTATATAACTCTTTATTTATTCTAAAATCAAATTCTTTAAAATGTTTTTCATGTGTCACAATTAAATTGTGATTAGTTGTAGCATATTGAAAATCTTGTACCGTAATCCTAAAGCCTAAACTAAAAAGCAAAACCGAAATTCTAAACTTAAACCATAAACCATAAATCATAAACCTTAAACTTTTATTCAAAAAAACAATATTAAATCAGAATTAGCAAAAGGTATTTAAAAGTCATTCCAAATCTTTATATCTAAACCCTTGATCTATAACACTTATAAACGATCATACATTTTTGTATTACATATTTATTTTGTTAACACTTATAACAAATTTAAATAAAACTATATGATAAATCTTAAACTTTAAACCCTAAACATAATTAATGATTATATAAAATTCATAATCTACACTAACAAATAATTTCAAAAATATTCAAATCTTATTTTCGAAATCACAAACACTAAATCCCTAATCCAAAATATCAAATTGTAAAACTAATTTTTTTTTGGTATGAATGTCAACTATAATCTAAAACTAAAATCTCACACAAAATTGCTGCTGTGAAAAAGCCTTCTCATGGAGCTGGTGTGAAAAAAAAATCAAAAAGCCTTCTCTTTTTTTTTTTGCTTGGATTCGTAGCAATGTTTTTCAAACCGAACCGGAAGGCGAACCGGATAAATATTCGGATCATGGTTTAATTTGGTTCGACTGGGTTGAACCCGATTCAAAATAATTTATATTAAATTTGAAAATAAATATTATAAGTAGTTTAAAATTGATATATCATATTTTTTGTTGAGTTTAAAATAAAAACTTATATTTTTGTTTTCTAATTAGTTGTTTAAAGTATAAACATATATAATTAGTTAAAAAATTCAAAAATGAAAATAAATAAAAGAAAATAATTAATTAATTGATCTATTAATTGTTTTTAAATCGGATCGGAAACCCAACCCAGTCACATATCTGGTTCATGGTCGAACCCAGTCCGACCACCGGGTCGTCCGGTTTTCAAAACATTGATTCGGAGAGTGAAACAGAATTGATTCTCTCCCTCTCTCTCTCTCTCTCTCTCCTATCTTATTGTGATCTGATCTGATCTGATCTGAATTTACATTTTTTTCTTATCTTTCATTTAGTTATCATTTCACTTTCAGGCCTCAATTTCGATTAAATTTTCTTCTTCTGGTGTCAACGGAGGAATTTTCCGGCCCACTTAAATCATTGATTTTTCTAAATTCACGAAGTTCTTTCGTTGATTTCAATTTTGACAAAACCGGAGAAGTGAAAAAACAGAAACTTATGGTTCCATCGGAGATCGAGCCATCTATGATGGAATCTGATAATCGTTTCGCCAATCTGAGAGGCGTACAATGGCGCGTGAATCTCGGTGTTCTTCCGTTTCATGCTCCTTCCATTGA
This sequence comes from Microthlaspi erraticum, assembly GCA_902728155.2. Taxonomy (NCBI): domain Eukaryota; kingdom Viridiplantae; phylum Streptophyta; class Magnoliopsida; order Brassicales; family Brassicaceae; genus Microthlaspi; species Microthlaspi erraticum. Next base: position 76,519 of record CACVBM020001180.1, read on the forward strand.
TGATCTCCGCAAAACAACAACTGAATCTTGGAGAAGGTTAGCTTCAATTACATCAATGTTGGTTGTCAAAAATTTATGACCAATCTTGTCTTTGTCAAAAGTTTCCTAATTTGAGAATTGAGCAGAGTTTTTTTTTTAGCTTTTCTGGGTTTAGCAAAAAGGTAATTAATTTCCTATCTAATGTAGATATATGCTGGTTTAAGGAGACGTCTCTTGATAGATCCACATTTGTGTAAAGATGTTCGAAAGCTTGAGTTTCATGTATATTGTTCCCTTTTGATAGCTGAGATTCTTGAGTCTCTTATATGAAACCAAACCATGTCTAATGCAGATAGTACATGGGGTCGTTTCTTTCGGAGCTAGAGAAAACATTGGATCAAGACTTATCGAGATTATATCCAGAGCATTGGAGCTAGCTACTTCCAAGCTCTTTGCTGGAAGGTGTTCGTCACTGGTAATGCAGTACTCTACTATAATATATTCCCATGAAGTTCTATTTCTTGTTGTCAATGTTACATATTTCTAACTATAATTCAGGCACGAGTGTTAGGACATTAATCCGCTATGTGAGAAGGAAGAAGAGGAATGAGCATGAGAAGTCGAGTGAAGAAGAGTTAGATTTCTCGGCTGACGTGAACAAGTGAAGCTCAGCTTCTTTTCGTTTACTATAAATACTAGCTTATTGCTTTTAATTTCTTTATCCAGATATTATTGTAAAGAGAGAGTTAGTTGCAAAAGGTGACAGAGAAGAGCTTGTTCTTCCTATAAGATAGTGGCTATCAGAGAGTCTCCACGCCGATCAACATTGTATTCTTTATTAATTGAATAATACATCTATTCTCTTAACAAATTGGTGCGGCGATAAAGTGGATCGGAGAAATCTCAGAGATTCGGCGAATTTCGGAGATGTTGTCGAGAATGGAGGCAAATCAAAACAATCTGATGACGAATCCACGACCTCCGACGACGAATCCGACGAATCACATGAATTTCACGTCACCGACACCAGCTGTGCGTAAGGTAGGTAATCATAATCAGTCGGAATCTGGAGAAAATAGAACACTATGTTATCGGGGAATCAATAATGCCTTGGAAAATCGAAATGATGTGTTCAAGAAGATTGAGTTACCACCATTGGATGGATCGAGTCCATATGGTTCGATTTCGTTGGCTGAGGGATTTTTCTGGTTGGGTAGATATAGAGACGAAGAACGATTGGATCTGTTATCCATCACCTTGAAAGGTCCGGGGTTGAACTGGTTCAACATGGAAATGACACGAGAGCCGTTCAAAGACTGGCCACAGTTTAAGAAGCGGATGATTGAGAGATTCAGTCAGAAGATTGAGGAGAATCCATGCAAAAGGTTGTTTAGTTGGAGGCATAAATGCTTAATTGAGGAGTATGTTAATGAGTTTGAGGAGGTTACAGCAATTGTGACGGGTATTGATGAAGAGAACCTGGAACATATGTTCTATATTGGTCTTCAACCAGAGATGAAGGAGGTTATAAAGATGCAGAAACCACATGGACTAACAAATTGCTTCAACGCGGTCATATCAATGGAGGATAGTGCGTTTTGTAAGTCAATGCCAGAAGCAACAAATCCGTCCCGTCGAGCTTCATTGTCTTTTCCTCTACGTGGTGCGTACAACTACAACACGCAAAGATCAGGAGGAAGTAAAAATAGTGAAGCAGTGGAAAAGTCGAGCAGCTCTCAAAACCAGAATGGGAAACCACCTTGGCGTAATGCTGCAGGCAAAAAATACAGTGGTATGTTGAAGTTAACACCAGCGGAGATTGCTGAGAAAAGACGCTTGGGATTGTGTTACAAATGTCCGGAGAAATGGTCAAGATCTCATCAATGCCTAAACATGCTTTTACAGATGTTCACAGTCATAAATGAGGAAGAAGTGGAGATTTTTGAAGAAGATTGGAGTGTGGGAATGGAAGAAACAGAGAATGTAGAACCAGAGCTAATGGAATTATCATTTTCCTCTTATTTAGGGTTGGGTTCACCAGCAGTAACGAAGTTATGAGTTGAGATCGACAACAAAAAATTAGTGGTAATGACAGTGATTGACAGTGACACACAACTTCATTGATCCGTCTATTAGGAACCGGGATCATTGTCAATGGCTCTGGTGTATGCAAGGATGTGTCAGTCACACTGCAATCACATGAATTTAAAATGAATTTTGTGGTGTTGGAATTGGGAAATGCAGAGGTGATATTGGGTGTAGAGTGGCTGAGAACTTTGGATGCGGCTACGACTGGGACAAACATGAAATGTCTTTCATGTATAAGGGCTCAAATGATAACCTTGTATGGGACAAAGTGTTGTTGGTAAAAAAGAAAGATGGAAGTTGGAGATTTTGCATTGATTACAAAGCCTTGAACAAAGCTACTGTCCCGGATAAATTTCCGATACCTGTTATTGATCAGCTTCTCGACGAGTTACATGGATCAAAAGTGTTTTCAAAGTTGGATTTAAGAACTAGGTATCATCAAATTAGAATGATGGAGAAGGGTTTTGAAAAAACAGCTTTCCGATTATGAGTTTCTCGTTATGCCATTTGGATTGACGAATGCAGCAACAACGTTTCAGGTGCTAATGAATGAGTTGTTTCGACCGTTTCTGGGAAGTTTTGTGTTGGTGTTCTTTGATGACATATTGGTGTTCAGTGGCACATAGTAGAGCATGTGAGACACTTAACTACTGTATTGGAGATTTTTGAGGAGCATAAACTGTTTGCCAATAGGAAGAAATGTTTATTTGGTCTGTCTCATGTAGAATACCTTGGCCATATAATCTCAGAAGAAGGAGTGGCAACAGACCCATCAAAAACTGAGGCTATGAAGAAATGGCCTGTTTCGAAGTCGGTGAAAGAGTTGAGAGAATTTTTGGGTTTGACAGGGTATTACAGAAAGTTTGTGAAGGGTTATGGAGCCATTGCAAGACCATTGTTACTTTGCTATTTCTCAACACCACCATTGTTGGACTCAATTTGAAGCTTCACTCTACAATTCTCCACTCTAGAATTTCAGTTTCCGTTGAGATTCTTCGATTTCCCTTTCGCTGTCTTTTCTGATTTCAAATATTTTTACTCACAGAAATTTAAAATGGCGACAAAGTGAACTTAGGGATTTTTACTCCATTAAAATCGGTCGGCTTTGTGGTTTTCAGGTATAACCTTGGTTCAATTCGTAAATAGGTGAAGTTTGGTTTGGTTCTAATGTTTTTTCGTTGTTTTTTTATTTAAAAGAAAATGGAAAAGAATTTAATTTCTAAATTGTGGCATATGGGTGGGCCAGTTCTCTGATTTGTGGCTAATTAGAAATTCTTTCAGTTTGGTTTGGTTTATGTGAACCGGTTAATCTAAAAAAATCCTATAAATCTATTAGACATGTCGCTGCCACTGTCTTCTTTCTCTTATTCGTTTCTTCATTCTTCTCTTTAGTGATACTTTTTGGTCTCTTCTTCTTAGCTTCTTCTTTTTTCTTCGAGCCCATCCACTCCTCCGCCTACTCAGTTCGACCCTTATCTACTCGGCAGTTGCTGTCCCTAATTGCATCGAGTCCGATTCGAAGAAGATTCTCCTGAAATCCAAATTAAGAGCATGCTCCAAACAGCTCGAATTGCAAGTCATTCCGCCATTAGATGCGAATTCACAAAGTCTAGAGTTTGATTCTGGGAGAGGTTGTAACTATCTGCTTGTCTTGAGAAGATCCAAGCCAGTCCAGCCACATGCAAATCTTTATTCCAAGCCGCGTCTGATTCCTGAATTAAACCTGCTTGCACAGGTTGAGTGACCCTAAATCTTGTGCATCTAGCCATTCCTTTGCATCAGTAATTGCCTTTGTCATAGTTTTTGATAAACTGAAAAAAATTGTTTTCCTACTTGATCAATTTTCTTATAAATCAAATTCTTTTATTTCCTGCATTTGTATTCCGATTTAAGGAGTCATAAATTTTTTCCAAGCATGAGATTTTTATTCTCCGTTGCTCTTATTCATTCGATTGACACATTTAGATGTGGTTCTTGTTCGGCAGGGTTGGTTTTTTGTCTTTTCTTTATTGGCATTACTATAACTTGGATCAAAGGAGAATATTCGTTTTTGAAGTATATCTCATGTTCCCTCATTCTTCTGTAGGTGACCTTTACTACATAGTTAGCACTTAAATAAGTGAGTTTGGTATAATTTTTTTTCAGGAATGGGATCTTTGTGATGATAAATGGAATTTATCTGATGATTTAGCTACTCATTTAGCTACTCTGGATCCCTCTCTTTGTAAGATTCGCTCTGTCTCATGGTAAACAATGTATATATGATAATAGCTTTGTTTCATGGTTTGTTCAATCTTAGACTCAATTTCTTTTATATGCTTTGACGGCAGTTTGTTGAATATTAGACTCATTTTTTCAGAGCTTTTATACACTTTTTTTCTGCTTAGAATTATAAAGCTAATTAAGTTAGTTTATTATGTATTTGGGTATCTATGAATGTTAGACTCGTTTCAGAGAGCTTCTATGTGCTTTTCTGGTTAGAATCATGTATTTAATTAAATTAGTTTATCTTGTATTTGGGATTTCTATGTGATTTTTCAGAGTCTCTATGTGCTTTTACGCTTAGAGTTATGTAGCTTAGTAACTCGTTTTTTACAGAGCTCTCATGGTGAACAATGTTTGATGGTAATTTTGTCTCATGGTTTGTTCAAGGGTTTTGTAAACCCTACACTAAATTATTTTTCAAAATCAACCCTCAAGTCAAATAAATGCAGAATAAACACTGAGCTGAGAAAAAACCCGCAATACAGGAGGTCCAGCTGTTAAGCTGGCGTTATATCGGGGCCAAAAACTAAAACGCACCGTTTTATATTTATCCACATGTTGCTGAGTTAATTATCTCTAATATATTAAAAAGAACACATATAAAACAAACCTTTCATTCATGTGTTATTATCAAAAATGCCATGCTGATGTGTCATCATATGGTTCACTTTCAAAGTCTTTTTTACTTAAGACATCATTTACTAGACTATTTACATAATATACCATTACATTAACTTGGTTAGAGAATAGTTTATATCAATTATTTATACAAATTTCAGCATCATAAAGACATTCTCATTCTTTCCATATCTTATCAAATAAATCAAATTAATTGTTTACTTAAATACTTTGTTTTTCTCTCATTTCTTTATTGAACTAAATTTTATAAAAATAAATATATTATCACATTACCCATATATTAAAAAAACTGTATATTTTTTTCTACACAAATTATAATTTGAATTTTCAAAAACAGATATCAATTACTAAAATGATGAAAATAATAAGTATATCATCAAAGTCCCACATTGGAAATGAAAGTATGTGATAGTTCATTAGAGTCTTTATAAAAAGAACCAAAATGATAAGAAATTATAAGACATGGAAGCTTAATTTAATAAGTATCCAAATTTATCAGTATATTTGGTTTCATATGGTTTTTCAATAAAACTATATAATTAAATCAAATAAAATTTATATTAGTATAAATACTTCACAATGAAAAAGTTGAAAATATTTATATCAAAGATATTAAAATATTTGAAATAGTTTAACTTGGTTAGAAAGTTAAAATATTTAAAATATTTGTTATCACAAATTTGAATATTATAATATTTCAACTTATTTTATGAAATATATGAAGTATAGTTTTTTTTAAGAATAATGTTTTTTTTTCAGTTTTTCTTTTCTTTTGAAATATCTTATTATATTGTAGTCATTTGAATTTTACATTTGTTTAAATCTATCATGATTAATGCTTTAATTTATTTCTATTTTAAAAAAATGGTTTAAAATGTTTAATTTATAGACCATAAACCAAAAAATTGGTTAAAATAATTAAATTAACATTTTTAAAATAAAAATGCAAATTTAAGAATCATCACCCCGTGCAGGGCGCGGGTCAAACACTAGTTTTGAATTAAAAAATGAACTTAATTGTGGGATATGTTCAGCTTCATTCTTTCTTTTCCTATCTTATCTTCTTCATTGACCATTGTTTAGACATTGTACACAATACATAAGCAATTTCTTTGATTTCGGATTGCCCTTTCATAAGTTTTTATCCTATGGGTTGAATTCGAATTTGAAATTCAGAAATTCTGTGTTTCAATCAAGTTCTTGGGTTTAAGTTGCAGAAGTTTTAGGGGGGTGTATTGGAAAAGGGATTTTAAAGATTTTAGGTGCTTTTGAGTGATTTTGCATTTTAGGTGATTTTAAAGATTTTAGGAGATTTTAAAAGAGTTTGATGGGATTTAAGGAGATTTAAGAAAATATTTTGAGAGGATTTTGGATGATTATCGTGGGATTCTTATCTCTTCTCCCTTTTCACTACCTTCGCCATCAATGAGAGAGCTTGCCATTGCTGAGAATTGTGTAGAGTTGGCAACAACTATGAAAATTATAAAAGTCACACAGTTCAAAGTACGTTGGACCAACTAACTAATAACGAAAACAAGGGTCATCGCCTCATAACGCTCGAAAACAAGGGTCCAAAGTCAAACTCAAATTCAAATGAATAAAAAAGCTCGAAAACAAATAAAAAACCATCTTCATGACTTCAATCCATGCTAATGCATATGACTTCATTCACTTGGCTTACAAAGATTCCGTTTAATCTATCCACCACGGTCTGTTATGGACATATTCATGAATCCAGATTTCATCCCTAAGCTGTGAACAAGGGTCATCGCCTCATAAGTCATAATGCAAATCATCATCCAAATCAGGTACTTCTTTGATAGCATCCCAAACATTGTTAGCTTTGTCTTCAGCTTCTTTTTCCCATCTTTTCTGAATCATGCCAAATATTTGGCTACTGATTTCTGTCACTTCATCACCAACCTTGTTCGAGTTGTATGCATCTGTTCTAGATTTTTTTCTCGGAGGAAGCTTTTCTCTTGCAGATAAAACCTCATGTACAGATGCTTGCTCGTGTATTACACCTGCTGCATCATACAACACTTGGACGGAATCTATCACCTTGGTGTCTTCACCATCTTCTATGACGGCATCACCTAATACCGCAGCATCACCTAATCCCACAGCATTCTTCCCAGTTGCTGTAGTTTGACTAAAGATAATTCTTAGCTCCTCAAAGTCTTCAAACGATTCATTACGCAGATGTGCATTACCCTGATGAGCCTGTTTAAAAAAGAGAAAATAATATAATCATAATAAGAATCATACGTTTTAAACACTATCATATGCATAAAATGTATGATATAATTTTCTACCTGCAAATAGGTATTCCATACTTCATCGCTTGCGGTAAATCTTTTCGTTTCAGGGTCCCACCCAAAACCAGAACTAAAACGAAGAAGATCTGCCAAACTTTGGTACTTACTCCTCAAGATCTTCATCCTGTTTTTATACTGTGTATAGGTTTTGTCGAGGAATTGGGCAGGGTTAAACCTAAGGGAGATCGCAATCGCGAGGTTTCCATCTCGAGAGAAGGTAATTCGCATTGGGCACCGGAAGGATCATACGAGAGAGAAGGCGAGGATCGAACGCCGGGACCGGAGAGACATTGGTGACGACGGTAAGTGAGACTGATGAGAAGGAAGAAAGCTACGAATTGAGGAAGATTTGATTGCGTTGGTGAGGGGAAGCAAATGGTTTCCATCAGTATTCATGCTCGTACACAGCAATCTCCATGGGAATCAGAGAGTGATGAAAACAGATGAGTGAGTTGTCTCCATTGGAAACGATGGCATGTATTTGTCCTTTCATTTTTTTTATAATTGGTTTTAATAAAGCTTCTTCAAATCACACCTCAATGGGTGTTATTTTCGTTGGCCATATTCTTGTCACAAAAATAGGTGTTAAATCTCCTAAAAATCATATGACAAGTTTTCCCCCACATAGTTGTTTATTTTGAATAACAGTGGATTTGATTTAAGATTCACAAATGACTAATTCAATAACAGGGCTTGGTAAGTGATTTTAAATGATCTTTCTAAAACTCCATATTCAATAACACTGAATTTGAAATGACATTTAAAAATCCTTATTTGAATAACAGGGTTTTTTAAAATGACCTCAAAATCACCTAAAATCTTTAAAATCCCTTTTCCAATACACCCCCTTAGGCTTGAAATGCAAAAAATCAGGATTTTGAAATACAAAATCTCTGTGTTGTTAAGAAGAAGATCAATAAATTAGGTATATTACAAAGAGTAAAAGATACTTAATTAAATTGCATCAGAGTAAAGACGTGAGATAATCCTATGTAATTCAATCTTTAAACATACTCCATCTTCATCCTATGTAACTCAATCAAAATTGGTTTCACTTGGTAATTTGCTTTTAGCTAGCCTTCGTTAATTTTCCACACCCGTCGTCTCGTCGTTTGCTATTCCACCTGCATAATCCTCCGCAGTTTCTCTATCTCACCAGATTTTGAATCAATTTTTTTTACAGTAAATCCAGATTCGAGTAGAACCCAACAAAATAATTCCACTATTGGTTGACATAAATTTAGAGGACGTATGTAGAAGGAAGTAAATCTCTATAGCCGAGTGAATAAGTGAGTTTATGATATAGGATATTTACATTATTAGATAGTCACGTAATTGGCTAATTTCCTTTTCAGTTTTGGTTTTAAGCTTTAGTCGGTTTTGATCTTCTTATATAAAACTTGTAGTTCTTCTTCATAATATACATTCAGAATAATTCAGAAAAACTTCTCTTTCTTCTCTCTTGGTTACTTGTTACGATTAGCTCATTCTTAGCTGAGAATCTCTTCTATTTTAGTAGAATCTTTGCTGGTGAGTACAGACTCTTCGTTTTAAGAACGTTGTTTCTGAGTTCTATTGGATTCCTTGGAATCCTCGGCTTTCCTCTATCAAAGGTATCAGACGTCCTCCGATTCTCCGACAACAATGACTGAAACACGCTCTCAAACTGCTTTGAAAGAATCGATACTTGGTGAAATCAAGGCTGCTCTTGGTCCACGTCTTGAAGAGATGTTTTCACGTACTGAAAATCTCGAGGTTCATATCGCTTTTGAAAAACTCAAACAAGCTTTATGCGCAGCCCCTGTTTTAGCTCTGCCTTTGTTTGATAAACCCTTTGTTGTTGAAACCGATGCATGTGGTCAAGGTATAGGAGCTGTCTTGATGCAGGAGGGTCATCCCTTAGCCTACATCAGTCGACATTTGAAAGGAAAGCAACTACATCTCTCCATCTATGAGAAAGAACTATTGGCTGTGGTATTTGTTGTGCAAAAGTGGAGACATTATTTATTACAAGGTCATTTCGTGATTAAAACGGATCAGCGGAGCTTAAAGTATTTGTTAGAACAGAGGTTAAACACCCCTATTCAACAACAATGGTTACCAAAGTTGTTGGAGTTTGACTACGAGATCCAATATAAGCAAGGCAACGAAAATTTGGTCGCCGATGCTTTATCTCGAGTCGAAGGCGCTGAGGTTCTGCATATGGCTATGTCTGTGCTGCAAATTGATTTGTTACAGGAAATTCAATCTTCTTACGAATCTGATCAGGTGCTCAAAGGGATCATCGCTGATCTGAAGCAGAACCCTTCAGCTAAAAAATATTATTCTTGGTCACAAGAGGTTTTGAGAAGAAAGAGTAAAATAGTAGTTCCTGAGAATGTTCCCTTGCGTGACAAGATTCTTGAGTGGCTATATTGTTCCGGTGCTGGTGGTCACTCCGGCAGAGATGCTACATATCAGCGGGTCAAAGGCTTATTTTATTGGAAAGGTATGTCGAAGGACCTTCAATCTTACATCCGTAGTTGTAACAACTGCCAGCAGTGTAAGCATGATAACGCAGCTTCTCCGGGCCTGATACAACCTCTACCCATCCCGGATACGATCTGGACAGACATATCAATGGACTTTATTGATGGTTTACCTCCATCTTATGGTAAATCTGTCATATTTGTCGTGGTGGATAGACTAAGCAAAGCTGCTCATTTTATGGCTCTCTCTCATCCATATACGGCAGCATCGGTGGCTCAAGCATTTTTGGATGATGTTTTCAAGCTTCATGGCTTCCCTCAATCAATCGTGAGTGATCGGGACACCGTGTTTCTTAGTGATTTTTGGAAAGAGTTGTTTAGTTTGCAAGGAGTAGCATTGAATCTCTCGAGTGCTTATCATCCCCAAAGTGATGGTCAAACTGAAGTAGTCAATAGGTGTTTGGAGACATACTTACGGTGTATGTGTAGTGATAGACCACATTTATGGAGCAAATGGCTTCCTCTTGCAGAGTATTGGTACAATACGAGTTTTCATACATCCATCCAGATGACTCCATATGAAGCTGTTTATGGACAACCTCCTCCGCTACACTTGCCGTACCTTCCAGGAGAATCGAAAGTTGCTGTTGTGGCTAAATGTCTTCAAGAAAGAGAGAATATGATATTGCTCTTGAAATTTCATCTCTTAAGAGCACAACATCGGATGCGCCAATTTGCAGATCAACATCGCACGGATCGCAACTTTGATATCGGTGACTATGTGTATGTCAAGCTACAACCCTACCGACAACCACTCACAGACCGCCGAGTCAAAGGACAACCTTCCCAATCCGAATCACACCATCCATGTAACTACAAATCACAATCTGATTTCAGAAGAATACCTTGCCCAGGCGTCCCTCTCAAATACCTCACAACTCTCAACGCAGCATTCCAATGATCAGTGTGAGGAGTCTTCATAAACTGTGACAAGACATGAACCGGATATGTCAAGTCGGGTCTTGTTGCAGCAAGATATAACAGACGACCCACCAGACGTCTATATCTTTCCGGATCACCAAGCAACGGTCCTTCAGCCAAAGCCAGCTTCTGTTGCTGCTCCATCGGAAACGTAGCGGGTTTACTTCCCAACATACCAGCCTCCGTAATGATATCAAGTGTATATTTTCTCTAACAGAGAAATATACATTCCGGATTGCGAGCCACCTCTATCCCGAGAAAATATTTCAGCTTTCCCAGATCTTTCATGTGGAAGCATGTACTCAAGTACGCTTTGAACTCCACAATCTCAGCTGGATCATTCCCACCAATGATAAAATCGTCGACATACACCAGAACATACAGCTCCGACGAACCTCGTGTGCGAGAGAAAAGAGAATAGTCAGAATACGACTGAGCAAAACCAAATTTCTTAAGTGCATCTCTCAACTTCGCAAACCAGCATCTCGGCGCTTGCTTAAGTCCATAGAGGGACTTCCTGAGCCGACAAACCAAGGTTGGATCATTTGTTTTGAAACCAGGAGGAGGTTTCATGTAGACCTCTTCCTCCAAATCTCCATGGAGAAACGCGTTGTGGACATCCATCTGATGCAACTCCCACTTCTTTGCAGCAGCGACACCCAAGAAGATTATCACGGTTGTCATATTGATAACCATAGCAAATGTCTCCTTGAAATCCACTCCTTCCTCCTGTCTGTTCCCAAGCACGACCAGCCTTGCTTTATACCTCTTAATCGAGCCATATGCTCTGTATTTGATCTTATAGACCCACTTACATCCAATAGCTCGCTTACCAGCTGGTAATTTCACCAAATCCCACGTGTGATTCTCATCTAGGGCCTCAATCTCAACTTTCATTGCACCTCTCCACACTTCATAGACCACAACGTCACCAAACAGAGTTGGCTCTGCTCCTGCAGTGATTGCAGCAAGAAACGCCCTGTGACTTGGCGAGAACTTGCTGCTGTCGAGATAATGAGACAGTGGATATTCAACATCAACCTCATCTTCAAATGCCACTGTGACTTCGGTCGGATCATTCGGATCCACGACCGTGTTTAGAACAAAATCTTTCAATCTCGTGGAAACCTTCTTTTCTCGATAACCACGACCGAGTTCCTCGACAACATCAGCTTCGTTGTCAACTCCAACTCTCGCCACATCTCCGACGATATCACCAACAACATCAATTGTAACATGATCGCGGGATCAGGTCTTCCCTTTTCCTATCCCTGATTCTGCAAGTGCACAGGTCAGAAGTAGTAAACGGGTATCGAACACAAGGAGCAGATAAGTAGACTATGAGTATTGCAAGTCTAATGTAGCTAGAAAACAAATATGATTTGGGGTTTTTGATTGTGTAATAAAGGAAATCAAACAGCAAATAAAACGGTTTATGAAAATGAATAAAAAGAAACGCTAGGCAATGAGAAACTCGCAGAGATTCAAGGTCAACAAGATGATAAAGAGGTTCGCTAGAGTTTCGCGCGCAATCTAGAACTCAGTCACGAGGGTATGATATTTCCACTGTCGAGGCTCTGATGTACTTGCATTTTACATAGTTTTAGTACATCTTTTATGCATCTTTTGCATAGTTTTAGCATCCATTTGCATCATATCTTGTTCCTTTTCTCTTCTTATGCATTCATGTAGTTTTAGGTTGCATTTGCATACATATGCATGTTTGGTCCTTTGAAATAGGTCTTTTGGAGCATTCTGGAGCATATGGGACATGAGGAGCATGGAGGGACTTGGCACATGGACGCAGCTCAACTGGATACGCAAAGGAAGAAGGGAGAAGCCATCTTGAAGACCAGCTCGACCGTCTACTCGACCAACCGGTCGAGTTCCTCAACTCGACCGGCCAAGCTTCAACTCGATCGAGCTGAGAAGTCAACAGTCAAACCCGAAAAATGTTGCTTCCCCCTTGACTTTCCTTTGACCCTAAACCTAATCCTCTTTGTATTTAAAGGCTAAAAGCCACGAAAAAACCACCAAGCTTTAGATTATTTTTTTTTAGTTTCTTTTAATTTATTGTCTTTTACTTTTTAGAGCTCTAATCCCATCTTTGTGTTCTTGAAGCTCTTGCTTCTTGAATCCTAGATCCTGGATAATCTCTTTGTATTTGCACTTGCTTATTTCAATAAAAGTTGTTTATTTCATCTCCTCTTTCTTATGATGTCTCTTTTATTGCATTTGCTTGTGTTTACATTCATGTGTAGTGAGTAGTTACCCATTAGGGTTTGAGATGGGATAGATTAGAGGTTTCATATGCTTAATCCTTCTTGCTTATGGTCTTAATCTAGATTCTCTCTCTTTTGGATAGATCTTAAGGCTACATGACCACTACCCCTGGCTTGTAAGTCCTTAGGCGATTCTCCACACGGAAGTGATGGAAATCGCTGGAAAAGATCCACTAAGAGCTCCAATATCTCTTGCTCTAGAAATGAGGTCTAAGGGGTTGGATGGATTAGTTTGGGCAATGATCCTATGGCCTCCAAGGTTTGATTCTCACTGGCTAACCCCCTGTTTCTGAGATCATTCCTTGGTTGATAGCCTCACCTTGGGAAAGGGTTGGCTAGGCATTGAGAAGCCCAATATCAAGAGAAGCCTTGATACAAGGAGTTTTAAGAGCAGATTGATTAAGTGTAGATTCCTATTGCAAAACCCTGTCTTGAACCCTAATTCTCGCATTAGCTTGTTAAAGTCGCCCTTTAGCTTTTTTTCAACTCGACCCTAAACTCGATCGAGCTGGTACTCTGTTCCACTCGACTCGAGTCCTTGGTCGAGCTGTTGCTTACTGCTTTTTTACTTTTATGCATTGCATTTCATTTTTTAGGTTGTTAGTGTTACCATATCATTACTGCTTGCTTGACTTCCTTGTTTCATATTCTCATAGAGTGACAAGTTTCCCCATTTTGGATTGATAACCCTTTACTATAACAACTATCATGGTTAAAGGGAATTGTTGACTGTGTTTGTGTTTGCATCTTACCACCTCATCATATACCACTGTTGCATTCCACCACATCTCATTTCATATCTTTCACACCACACACAAATCCTATCATCAATTTGGCGCCGTTGCCGATTTGGGATTATTTTGTTGCATTTGAGTTTCAAATACACTTGGACGATCAAGCTATACCACCCCTGTTCTATTGTACTGCTGGGTTTTTGTCTCTTTTTGCAGGTGTATGCGAACTCGATCGAGTCGGTCTACAGAGACTTGGTCGAGCTAGACTTTACAACGGGTAGAAAGAGGGTTCAGAGGTCACAGAGGGTACAAGAGGAACCTGAGGTGCTTGTTGCTGATACAATGGATGTACCAGAGGGGAATGGAAACCCTTTGGGCAATGGACTCGGTCGAGCTAGGCAAACTCGACCGATTGGTCAAGGAGATGCTCCAAACCGCCACCAACAGAGACAAGGGATTGTTCCACCACCAGTGCAGAACCACAACTTTGAGATCAAGCTGGGAATGATCAACCTTGTTCAGAACAAGATGTTCCATGGATTGCCAAGTGAAGACCCCATTGACCACCTTGATGAGTTTGATAGGCTTTGTGATTTGACAAAGATCAATGGTGTCTCTGAAGATGCCATCAAGCTGAGACTCTTTCCTATGTCTCTAGCTGACAAAGCTCACCAATGGGAGAAGAGCTTGCCCCATGGCACAATCACCACTTGGGATGAATGCAAGAAGGCCTTTCTTGCTAAGTTTTTCTCCACCGGTCGCACAGCCAAGCTTAAGGAGTGAGATATCGAGCTTCATCAGGAACAATGAGACATTCGCAGAGCTTGGGAGAGGTTCAAAGGCTACACAAGTCAGTGCCCACACCATGGATTCAACAATGAATCATACTCTCCACTCTTTATAGAGGATGCTTGCAAGGTATAGGGAGATGTAGACACAGCTAGCAATGGGAACTTCCTCAATCAAGATGTGGATGATGGCTGGCAGCTTGTGGAGAACATCGCCCTCTCAACAGAAGATATGGAGACAATTATGATAGCACTGACTGGAGCTCGACCGCAACTCGATCGAGTCCGAGGCCCAGATGCGAAAAGACTTGCAGGCTCTCCATTCGAAGATTGACAAGCTGATTGTAGCTCAATTCCCTCCCAAACAAGTCAGCTCTATCTCTGATACAACACAGGCTATCAAACAGGAAGGGGAGGAGCAACAACATACAAGCACCCCTCCAACCACAAGGAAGACCATCTATGGTCACACATTTTACCAGGCACCTGTGGCTTACAGAATCACTCCACACAGATCCAACCAGCAAGGGCACCTTCCAAGTTTCCCACCAGGATTCCCACCAATGCCATACTCAATTACACAGAGCCAAGATTGGGATATGAAGGATATGCTCCAACAACTCCTTCAGGGCAAGCCAAAGGGTTCACTAGACATGAACCACAAGTTGCTAGACATAAACTCCAAACTGGAGTCATTGACTTCAAGAGTGCAAACCATTGAGTCTTCTAGTGCGTCATCCTCTTCATCTCAAGAGTATGCTCAAGCTATTACACTGAGAAGTGGGCGACAGTTTCCAAGCAGGGGTAGCCCACCCTAAATCGCTGTGGACATCGATGACGAGGAAGGGGAGGATTTGGTCGAGTATGACGATATTCCGGCACCGAACTCGATCGAGCTGGAACAAAACCCTGAACCAGAACTCGGTCGAGCTGAAGAAACCGAGACTCAGAAAGACAAACCAGAGCTCGATCGAGCCGAGAAGAGAACAGACAAAGCAAACTCCAGCCAACCAACTAAACCTGTTGCAAGGAAGAAAGACACTCCACCAGGACCACCACCATACAAACCCCCTCTACCCTTTCCAGGAAGATTCAAGAAACAACTGTTGGAAGCACACAAGGCCAAGTTTGATGAACTAATGAGACAACTTGAGCTGAAATTGCCTTTCATCGACGCCTTGATGCTCATTCCACCTTATCAGAAATTCCTGAAGGATGATGTTCAGCAAAGAACCAGGGAAGCGCAAGGAATGGTGGTGTTAACTCGTGAGTGTAGTGCAATCATTCAGCGGATGGACATCTCCGACAAAAAGGAAGATCCGGGAAGTTTCACTTTGCCATGCATGTTGGGATCTCTATCTTTCAAAAACAGCCTCTTCGTTAGAGAGATACAAAAGATTCCTACTTCTTATTTTGTTCTCTTTTATTCTTCTCCAATTATCTCACCTTCTTAATTTTCTTTCAATTCTTTATTCGTTCTCATCACCTTTTTATTTTTCTTCTTCCAATTTTTGTTCTTCAATCTTTTCTTATATCTTCATATCTTCCACCTCACTACTCTTTTTTTTCTTTCTAATTTTCTTTACATTCTTTTTTCGATTTTTCTTCTTCCTCATTCCCCCTCTCTCTATCTTTATCATCTTCGTCTTCTCTAACATTACATTATTCTAGTTTTTAGATATCTATTTCTTGTCTTTTTTTCTTCTTCACGTTTCATTTTTTCTTCTTTGATTTATTTTTCTCATATTCGAGTTTTCTTCTTCTTCTCCATTCGTTTAGAGAGATACAAAATATTTCCCACTTCTTTTTTTGTACTCTTTTATTCTTCTCCAATGATCTCACCTTCTTCTTTTTCTTTCAGTTTTATATTCATTCTTATCATCTTCTTCTTTTTCTTCTTCCAAGTTTTGTTATTCAATCTTTTCTTATCTTCATATCTTCCAGCTCACTATTTTTTTTTTTCTTTACATTCTTTTTTTTCCGGTTATTCTTCTTCCTCATTCTTCCTCTCTCTATCTTTATCATCTTCATCTTCTCTAACATCCAGTTTTTATTTATCTCTTCTTTGTCTTTTTTTTTTCTACTTTGATTTCTTTTTCCTCATTTTCGAGTTTTTTTCTTCTTCTCCAAATTTTTCATTTTTTTTTATTGTCTTCTTTTCTTTTACTTATGTTTTTATTCGTTCTTGTCTACATCTTATATTTCACTTATTACTTCATTCGATAGTTTATATTTTCAATAATTTGTAAAATAGTTTTATAAAGTCGTGATCTTTAAAAAATCTATTGGTTTCCCTAAACCCTAAACCCTAAACCCTAAACCCCACATTATAACCCCCCCCCAAAACCGCACACCTGGACCCCACATTTTACAAATTGGTTCAAGATTTGTTTTTATTTTTATTTTTATCTTTTTTCTTAAAAGTTTTTTTTGTTTTTGTTTTTAATCGGTAATGTATTGTATTCAAAAAATTTAAAGTGCATCAACAACTAAACCTTACGCCAATCAATATAAACCGTACATCATAAACTCCAACCCCATATTATCTTCTTCTTTTACTTCTTTCATTATTTTTCCCTTCATTTTTTACCATTTTTTCTTTTATTCTTATCAAACTTTCTATTCTCTTTTTATTTTCTTCTCTCTTCATCGTCATCTTTTTATTTCCTGGTTTTTTTTTTCGTTTTCTTCCTTTTATTTACAATTTGTTTTTCATTTGGATTTATGTTCTTGTTCTTTTTTTTATCTATTGATTTTTCCAACTTCTTTGTTGTTCACATATTCTTCATTTCGTTTCTTCTTTTGTTTTTTCGTCTTCGTCTTCCAACTTTCGTCGTTTCCTTATTATTGTTGAGGTTTTTCTTCTTATTTCATATTGCATTCTTCGTAATTTTGTATTAACAATCTTTTTCTTTTTCAACATCTTATTTATTAGTTTCGTCTTCCTCTTTCTTTTATTTTATTTATATTTTCTCATCTTCTTATATTTCATATTTTTAATTTATTGGTTTTTCTCAGCATTTTATCTTTTTCTTTCTCATATTTTATTTAATCGTATGCTCATGTCTCTTCCTCTCTCCCCCTCCCCTCCTTCTTAACAACCTTCGTCTTCTCCTTCTATTTATTCAAGTTTATTTTCTTCTTTTTATAGCTTCTTCTTTTTTAGACTTTTGTAACATCTTATTTACCAATTTTTTCTTCTTCTTTATCTTTTCATTTTTTTTCTAGGAATATAAACTATTGTTAGGCAAATAAATATTTAAAAAGATAAAAAAAAAAAGAAAAAAATTCGTATTAATATGATTATACATGACTATAGTAACCCAAAAAAGAGAAGAGCAAATATATGATGCATCAGATTTTGAATGTAAGAGCTCAAAACATATGCGTGATATTAGTATTTTTTTTCATGTGCGTGATAACATGAATTGGTTTAAACGCTTTATTCTTAAGCTTGAGGAAATCTAGGCAAACATTAGTAATTCAAAAAGTTATATGCCATATTATGAGTTTCCAATACTGATCATGTATTAATGTTTATTCAGATTTCAGAGATGTCTCTTTCCTTTTGTCACTGTTAGAATCTTTAACTCTGAAATGATACAGCAAAAGATAATAAAGAAACGAAAATGAAAACCGAATGTCAATTTGTAGAATAGTGATATAAGTTTATCACTATTTAGTAATGCTATTTTTTTTCTATAACTTGACTCTAAAACATACTAGGGCTAAGCCCGCGCGATGCGCGGGTTATGACTATTACAAAGTTTTATTACTTTTATTTTATTGTCATTTGAATTTTGTAAATATTTTATTATTATTTTTTTTTTCAGATATATTAACGCTGGTTAAAAGATAAATATAAATTGCTTCTTATTTCCCCTAAAATCATTTTTTTTGTTAAAATATTAACGGTAACCCTAAGACTTTTAACCTATACCCGAAAACCCAAATCATACCGATCCAAAATACCCGAAACCGATTGATTTTAGATATAAGCAAATCACCCATTAGATAAATCTTTAATACTCGTGAGTATTGAATAACACCCGAACCAAACTGAGATCCGAGAGGGTACCCAATTTACCAATTATGGATATTGTGGATTATTTTTGATATTATAAATATAAATATATTTTTTTTAATGTTTTTCGACTTTTTCGGATTTTCAGATATAGTTTTAGTATTTTAATTTTTTTTTTGAAAATAATGGATTTATATATTTGTTTTTGGATTTATGGATATATTTTTGGATTTTCAAGTGATAAATAAACCAAATACTCGAACCGGAACTGTACCGAAATATTTCGGGTATTCTAAAGCTATACCCACCCTACAACCAGAACCCGCCGCCGTCTCCGTACACATTTGATCTAGTGAACCGACCATCTCTCTCCCGCATTCTCTGCCTCAACCAGAGAACACTTCCGCTACCATCTCCACCGACAGAAGCTTCTTCAGTTGCAGATTAAACCACTGCCAACCGGGTAACCGCCGTCACGATTCGCATATGTGTTAAGCGAATCCACCTTTCACGGGAGACGAGAAACTACATCCACCGTTGTCTCTCTCTCTCTTGTCCTAATGGACCTCCGACTGTAAGCATACTTTTACATGAACCCTAAGACCTTCAAACATTCAGAGTAATCACATAATAGAATCATAAGAGTTTATAGATGACTTACCTCCAGCCATTGTAGAGAAGAGATGGAGGTATTGAATCTGAGATAGGTTATTAGGTTTCTCTCCCCTTGCCTATGAACTTTATGTGTCTTGACTTTAGGATGCCTTTACAATGGACTAAAGGCATATATTTATAGGTGGAGAGAGGACCTAATTCCTCTTTAGGGTTTCCTTAAAGTTAATCTCAACCGTCCATCAAAGTAGAGATAAAAAGGAAATACTCCATTATATTTAAGTTAATTAAATACCAAATATGTTATGGAATAGCAATAGCCCAATAGGAAAACGGATTAATATAAGACCATATAATAGGAAGATAAACTTATCTTACAGTCTCCCACTTGGTCGTTATAAAGATCCATTTATGTTTTCTTATTGGAATCATAAGGCCGGCATAATATGCTAAACCCTTTCTTTGGTCATCATAAGTGTCTTGACTAATCTAGTAATCAATGGGAGTCATGGCGGTCGCATATCATTCTGCAACATGATCCCTTCCATGTACTACTACATTGACTACCTTCATAGCTAGACCATAAGTAGGAGTTATCATAATGGTCCCTTTATGTCTTAATGAAAGACGAATTCTATTGTCATAAATCCAAAACAATAATGTGTGCACAATGGAAACAGAATAAATAAAGATGTAAAAGTCATAAAAAGATCTCAAACAAATGTCAAATATAGGCTAAACATAAAAGCAGACAACATAATTAAGAGCTGTCTTCAAGACCCATACTTTCAGCATGCTTTATAAAGGTCTTTGGAGGCAAAGCTTTCGTAAATATGTCTGCAACCATAAGATCAGTGCCTATGTGTTCAATGACAAACTTTTCTCTTTTGACATCTTGCTTCAATGATAGATATTTAAGGTCCATGTGTTTGGCACCTTTAGATATCCTATCATGCTTGGAAAAGAAGATGGCAGCTTGATTGTCACAATAAAGAGTTAAAGGCTTTGTCAACAAAACTCCCCTAAACTCAGACACGAAATTCTTCAACCAAGTCCTTGAATAGAAGCCTCATAACATGCTACATACTCAGCTTCCATAGTGGATGTGTAAATCAACTGCGACTTCTGGCTTTTCCATGAGATGGCACCTCCGCCAAGGAGATACACATAGCCAAGAGTGCAGTGCCTATGTCATGGCATCCACCAAAATCTGAGTCTGAAAAACCAACCATCTGTGGATGTGTTGATCTCCTATATGTCAGCATGTGATTTCTTGTTCCTTTTAAGTATCTCAAAACTTTCTTTGCAGCTTGCCAATGAGCAACTCCTGGGTTACTTTGAAATCTACCCAGCATACCAACTGCATGGTTGATGTCAGGTCTTGTACAAACCTGAGCATACATTAAGCTTCCCACAAGTGATGCATAAGGATACTTGTGCATCTCATTTCGTTCCATTTCATTCTGCGGACATTGCTTAAGGTCAAGCTTGTCACCTTTCTGCATAGGAACAACACTAGAAGAACAGCTTAGCATGGAAAATTTCTCAAGGACTTTGTCAATATATGCTTTCTGAGACAACCCTAAAATTCCAAGTGATCTATCACGGAATATTTCAATTCCTATCACATAGGATGCCTCACCCATATCTTTCATCTCAAAGTTCTTGGAGAGATAATTCTTACTGGTGTAATAGACCAAGATCACTGCTAGCCAATAAGATATCATCAACATACAGCACCAAAAATATGAACTTACTCCCACTGAACTTGAGGTAAATACATGGATCCACAATGTTTTCTTTGAAACCGAATTTCGTAATGATTTCATCAAACTTAAGATACCATTGCCTCGAAGCTTGTTTCAGTCCATAAATTGATTTCTTAAGTTTGCAGACCATGTCTTCCTGACCTTCTTTTATGAAGCCTTCAGGTTGACGCATATAGACTTCTTCTTCTAAGTCTCCATTAAGAAAGGCGGTTTTCACATCCATTTGATGTAACTCAAGATCATACTGAGCTACTAATGCCAAGATAATTCTGAGAGAGTCTTTTCTAGACACAGGTGAAAAGGTCTCACAATAATCAATGCCTTCTTTCTGATTAAACCCTTTGGCTACAAGTCTAGCTTTATATCGTTCAACATCACCGTTACAGTCAAGTTTGGTCTTAAAGATCCACTTACACCCAACTGCTTTGTGTCCTTCAGGCAATGGAACAATGTCCCAAACTCATTCTTAACCATTGAGTCTATTTCTTCTTTACTGGCATCAATCCATTTATCAGAATTAACATCTGTCATGGCTTGTGAATAAGAAACCGGGTCTTTAATGCTCCCTCCAGATTCTACTTGATAAAGCATAGTCATCAGAAATAGCAGATCTTCTCTCACGAGTTGATCTTCTTAATGCTAATTCTTGTTGTGCTTACAAGTTCATTATTGGTAATGTTTTCATCATGGAGTGGTTGATCATTCACTGGGTTCTCCTCGTTGTTTAACGGTTCAACAACAGAGGATTCCCATCTTTATGAACTAAGGGTAAAGGGATATTTACCCTAATTTCCTGAATGATCACATCTTTAACTTTATCACTCCCACTAATATCGCCATCTCATAGAATCTGGCATTTGGTTTCACAATTCTTGTACTATGGTTTGGACAGTAAATCCTAAATCCTTTAGATTTCTCAGGGTAACCAATAAAGAAACCACTGATTGTTCTGAAATCTAATTTCTTTTCATGTGGATTGTATATTCTTGCTTCAGCTGGACATCCCCAAACTGGAGGTGACAGACTAGGTTTCCAGCCTTTCCACAGTTCAAAGGTGTCTTTGGAACTGATTTGCTTGGAACCCTATTCAAGATATAGACTGCAGTACGTAATGCATCCATCCACAAGGATTTAGGTAAGTTAGTCCGACTCATCATGGATCTAACCATTTCCATATATGTACGATTCCGCCTTTCAGCTACACCATTCTGCCATGGAGAACCAGGCGTTGTGTATGTGCAACAATTCCTAATTTTTGGAGAAGTTTGGCAAAAGGTCCAGGATGTTGTCCTGTTTCATCATATTTGCCATAAAATTCACCACCTCTATCTGACCTTATGATTTTCACTTTTCTATCTAATTGCCTCTCAACTTCAGTAATGAATGCTTGTACAGCATCCACAGATTGAGACTTTTCATGCAAAGATAGAGATAACAATAACCGTGAATAATCATCAATAAAGGTAATGAAATACTTTTCTCCTCCAAAAGTTGGAACATCAAAAGGTCCACAAATGTCTGTATGTATGATCTCAAGAAGCTGTGTACTTCTTGTGGCTTCTCTTTTAGTGTGTTTAGTTTGCTTACCCTTAATGCAATCTACACAAGCAGTATATTGGTAAAATCAAGATTGGAATGATCCATCTTTTACCAATCTTTTAATTCTTTCACTGGAAATGTGTCCCAATCTTTTATGCCACAAGAAATATGAATCAATGTACATGTTTTACGTTTAAACCATGATTATCTTGCAGGGTGAGATGTGTTTCAAATTGTTGATCAGCCAACTTTAATTGATAAAGACCATCAACTAATATTCCTGAACCAATACGATTAGAGTTAAAAATAATTGAAACAACCATCTCCTTGAGTTGATTTAAAACCAGCCATATCAAGTTTGCTTAATGAAACTAATTACGGGAAATAGATGGTACATACAAAGTTTGAAATAAATCCAAACAAAATCCACTCTCTAAAATGAGACGATAAGTGCCAATAGCTTCAACTGGCGCTTTGTCTCGGTTTCCCATCATTAAGTAGTTTTCACTTGCGTTTATGGTCTGGATCGTAATGAATCCCTGCAAGGAATTGGTTACATGTACATTAGCACCGCTATCAATCCACCAAGTTTTAGAAGAAACATTAATAAGATTAGATTCGAAAAAGCTTACTGGAACCCATAGGGTTACCTTTCTTTTCGAACCATTCTCTTCTTTTAGTGCAATCTTCTGAAAGTGACCAACCTTTTTGCAAAAGCCGCATATCATCTTTCTTTGCCTTTTTCTTCTCATTAGCTTGATCAGAATCATTCATTCTGGGTGGTGCTCTTTTATGGCCCACTTGATGCCTATTCCCAGCTTTAAAACCAGCTCCTTGGACATGATGGCAACCCTAATGCCTTCACGGCCAAGCCTAGACTCCTCTTGAACCAACTTACTAGTCAATTCATTAGACGTCCATTTTTCATCAATGGCGTTGTAATTGATCTGGAATGGTCCATACTGAGGAGGCAAAGAATTCAGGATAAACTGGACAAGAAAAGAATCATCCACACTAGTCCCAAATTCTTCAGCTTAGCCGCAAGGTTAATCATTTCAATGCAATGTTCATGCATAGACCTTGTGCCATCATGCTTCATGGTTGTAAGATCTGCCATAAGTTTCCCAGCAAGGGATTTGTCTGCAGTCTTAAACCGTTCTTCTATGGCTGCAAGATAAGCCTTAGCTTTATCTGCAGTCGGAAGGGAAGACTTAATGTTACTAGCAATTGTCATCCTTAAGAACATTATGCTCAGCCTGTTCGCTCTCTCCCATGCTTTATGGAGTTGATATTCTTCCTCAGTACTTTCATCAGTCACTGGATCTGGCTCATCTTGACGAAGTGCCAAATCCAGATCAAGTACTCCTAATGTGAACTCAACTTTCTCTTTCCATTCTGAGAAGTTGGTCCCTATGAGGATTGGAACTGCAGAGACCATGGATGACAAATGAGCAGGAAAAGCAGATGCTGCAATTAGAGATACAACAAGTAATGTAATTAGGCTTCAAAATATAATCAGACACATGATAAATTAAAAACATATGACAAAAATATGGAGTTTATGTGGGCAATCACCATAACTACATTAAGGTCACATGTTCATGAATCATAAGCAAGTGATGCAGTGAATTATTTAGACTAAGTTATCTGTGGATATCTTTAATCTATACACATACAAACACTTCATTCAAACAATGGTATTCAATTGCAATTCATTATAGGATATAGTCACTGTGGTGATATCTAAACCCAATTTATGCACATTATATGAAACCAATATTCAGTACAGAATGCATAATTCAAACTATCAAATTCGAAATTAGCACAAGTTATGCACGGAATAATTTTCAGAATGATAATGCACATAACGATTTTAATAGTATATGCATGAAACGTTTTCAGGTTCAATGAATCAAACGATTATGCACATATTATAAACAGAACGAATTCACACAATTTATGCACATAATCAATAAGCATCATTAATTTCGCACGTATTATGCACGATTCAGTGATTGCGGAAATAATCTATCAAAACCCTAAAAACACAGAGACATAAAATATCACTGAAGGATTTCGAAAAAAACCCTAATTCGCATAAACCCGATAGCCATTTCTGCTGCATATCTCACCGGCGAAAGTGACTGATGTGGCTGATTTCACCATCACCAAACCAGTTCTTCAGTTTAGCTCCCTCTCCGTCAATCGATTAGGGAAAAAAGAGAATCGTCGACTATTCTCAAATTCTCCATCTCCGATAATAATTCCGGTGCTCCGTCTTCCACCGTCGGTCATTTATGTTACCGTCGCCATCACCGGCGACTCTTCTCTCTGCAAACACAAGTAAGTTTGAAACTCCAAACACCTCTGGACCGCGATGTTTGGGGTTTAACCGAGTTTTAGTGGAATGAATCTAGATACTGTGTGATCTGCAGCTCAATATTGAGTTTCGGTGTTTGAATTGGTATGCACTTTAGGGATTTTATTTGGGAATGTAATCACTCAATATCATGCTGGTTGATGTTTCTGTGATCTGGTCATAGTGGAAGGAGCAAATTTGTTCTCTTTCTTTTCCCCTTGTTGAAGTTAAGTTTTTGGAGATGCAGATTTAGTTGTGGCGAGTACCGGAGAAGATAAGAAGATATCCCTGTGGAGGAACAATAGGCAGGGTTTAGGAACAGTTCCAGTTACTGGCAAGGACGGTGGTGATAGTGGCGAGGTTAATTCCTTTCTCGATTAGCTTTTCTCTCCACTGATTCTGATTTCAGTGTCTTGCTCCTGCATCTCTTATTCATCAGTTCTCGATCACTCTCTGTTGATCATCTTTCCGAATTTTGGCTAGAATTACTGGCAAACTCATTGTGAATGATATTGTTTTGCTTGTGTCATAATGAAATCAGGAATGTTTATCGGCTATCAGCTTCAGCAGAAAAGGGTCCAGGTACATATGTTCTGGAGGAACCGGCCAAATTGTAAAGATATGGGATATGCAAAGAAAGCTTTGTATCAAGAAGTTGAGGGTCATACAAGTACAATAACGGGTGTGATGTACAATTGCAAAGATAAGCATGTGGCTTCTGTCATTGTTGGTGGGGATCTGATAGTCCACAACGAATAGGTAACTGAATCCTTATTAATGAGTCAGATGAAAGTTTGAAAATTCATAACAGATTTTCACCATATCTATCTCCACCGATGACTACTATCCACCCGATGCCTTCTCTTCCAATCACCTTCACCGATGATACTCACAAAATCCGGGTAATTTTGAAACCCAAACTCTCTAGATCGTAATGATAAATTCTAGTTTCTGAATTTTTCTGCAATTTTCAATTGATTTCCAAAAAACCTTTTCTTCTCTGTTAGCTTGTACTGTCATCTTCACCAACGACAGTGTAGCATCTTCACCATCAAATCTCCTCACCGTAATGTCAATTTCAGTTCCTAATTCTTTGACTGGGAATCAAGTAATTCGAAACTTGAACCTTTCTTTACGGAGACATCAATTTTAGTATATGATTATCTGTAATTGCAATTGATTTCCTGAAACAGAAACGGGAAGATGAAGCGTGAAGAGGCATTAAGCATTAGGCATTAAGGGTGAACAAATTGTTTTTTTTTTTAATAAGGAAATGCCACGTGGCATTTCCAGAATGAAGTTACAATGCTGAGGTGTCACTCAACTGGAGAGTGATATCCTCTCATTATATATAAGATATAGGTACTTAGCAAATCAAACTCGTATTATATCTTAGATTCCATAAGAAATAAAATATCATATGGTCAAGTGTTATTTTTACCTCGAACTCTTACCAGTTTTGAACTCCATCGAAAGAAAAATGTGTCTTTAAATTATGAGCAATCATCAACACTGAGAAATCAACCAACTTTCGTATAGTCTGATACAACCTTCTTATATTCTCCAACTTCTTTGATCACCTCGGCTGATCCAGCTTGATGGCCAGCTTTATCCATAAGAATCACAACCCAACCCTAGATAACCACTTTATTGCATCATCATACTTATCAAAGCCCTTACGCTTAGCTGATGTAACTGTGGAGTTGGTTGCCACCCATCTCGCCACCCGACGCAGCCCCACTGTCAAAACTTTCAAATCATTCTGCAGTGTAGCGGATGCAGCTGTGGTACTGGAAGCAAAGAACATCGATAATGGATCATCGTTTACACGTTAGGGTTTGATTTTTTTTTTTCACCTACAACAACTGAAACTACTTCAGAAACATAATGATATTGGGACCTAAAGGCTAAAGGCATCCAAGTTGTTCCAACAAAATCACTTCTCCTTCCAAAAAAAAAGAACTAAACCCTACAATAATCAAATATGATTAGGAGATTAGAAAATAGGGAATCAACCTCTTTTGTCTTAATTCTAACCAATTTAGGAATAATTCTGCCGATAGATCATGAGGCCGTGAACGAACGTGATCCCACCCTGGTTTCCTAGATCTGCCATGGATTTGTGACAATATATTGAAAACAAACTACAAAACCTAAAGTATATTATCTAATACCCTCTTCATCTCGAATATCTAAATCAAAATCGAGTTCAAGTTCTCTTTCTATTTGAGGTGGATGAGAAAGTTTTTTCTTTCTGAAAAATAGTTTCCAGTAAAATTATAGGTGGAATATCACGGAAAGTTAAACCAACCAATTAAGATAAATTGTGGCAAACCTGTTGAATAAATATTGTACTTCTCTTTGTCATCTTCTTCATCTTCAGTTTCATTGTAATTTGGCCACATGTTAGCATCAAGAAATATCTTCTCACTGAATCATTACCTCTTCATAGTGTTTCTCTTTTCTAAAAGGAAGAAGAATTCAGAATTAGACTCTCTCTCCTTTATTTATAAAATACTATAACTTGAGGTTTAGTAGACTAAACAGGAACTCAAGAATCGTATTGTCTTACTAAAGAAAGCTTACTGCGCAAGTAAGAAAAAACAAACAAAAGGTTACATCATATGTTACAGAGATTGATGAAGGATTTTTGATGATTTTTAGAATGCTAACCGATCAGCTATCGATGATTTGTTTCTTTAGGATCATTCTCTCTAGAACAACATAAGGATCTGCAAAGACAATGAACTCAAAGCCACATGCACATCATGTGGTACGGCCTCTCATGATCTCAAGATTCAACCAAATCTTTGTACCTGCTAATATGCTCCCGAAATCATTCTTCTGTTTGAGGCTCCGCCAATTCCGTTTCCTCCAGCTTCATTGAAGAAACTAAAATTTAAAATCCCTACAGCGTCTGTTTTGTTACCTATTTATATATTAGATTGGGGTTAAGAAATTTAGGGTTTATATAGTTAGGGTTTTGTTCTTTTAATATTATAATGAATAAATAAATTTATAAATTTGAATAGGATAAATTTTATAATTTTTGGGCGTTGATAAACAAACCGAATAATTATAAAATAGGAAATTTTAAAGATTTTATCAAAATTTTCATTAAGGGTATTTCTGTAATTCTGTGGCTGAGAGTTAACGTGGTGGCTCTATTCGAAATTCTGATTTCGCAAATACTAGAATGATTAAAACAAAGTTTGAAATTTGAAAATCAGATCCTTGAACTTCAAGGCCACGAATTTGACCCTTCTCCTTGATAGGCCTTGGGTCTTCAATCATCAAATGGATTATTTGAAAGCAAAACATAAGCCTCATTAAAAACCTTCCTTTGGAAAACCCAGTGGGACAAAACCAAAATCAGGGAAAAAGAGCACTCATGAATCACTTGTCCATTTGATGAGATCCTTGAGCTTGGATCAAAACCAGGGAGGTTTGGACTTGGCTCAAGTCATTTGGTCGGTCCCAAATGCGGTTAAGTATTCCCCCAGTTGCTTGGTTGAACAACTTAACTCTAGAACGAGTAATTGGGCCATCTGGTGCAGTCAATGCTTATTCAGCTACAAGCTCCTGCTCAAGCTCTGGTTCATGCTCCTCCTCAGCTACAAGCTCTGGTTCAAGCTCAGGTTCATGCTCCTCATCCTTAGTGCTATCCAGGATCATATCATCCCCTCCCTCTTGAAAAGTATTTGACCTCAAATCCAAGTCATCTGCAAAATGAGGCACAAGGTCAGAAACATTAAAACTGAGACTCACATTATACTTACCTTGCAAGTCAGGTAGGCATTGTCACTAATCCTCTTGGTTATCTTGAATGGACCATCGATTCTGGGCATAAGCTTGGATTTTATTTCAGTTGGGAACCTCTCCTTTCTCAAGTGAACCCAGACTTGATCTCCAATGTTAAAAACCACCTGACGTCTCCCTTTGTTAGCTTGCTTAGCATAGAGCTTTGTTTTCTCCTCTATGTTCCTCGTGGCATTCTCATGGATCTGCTGAACAAGCTCTGCCTTCTTTTTCCCATCAATACTAACCCTTTCACTCACAGGTAAACGCATTAGATCCAAAGGAGACAGGGGATTGAACCCATAAACAATTTGAAATGGAGAATACTTAGAAGCAGAATGCACAGCATGATTGTATGCAAATTCAATATGAGGCAGACATTCTTCCCAAGTTCTCAGATTCTTTTTGATTAATGCACGCAAGAGAGTACCTAGGGTTCTATTAACCACATCAGTTTGACCATCAGTTTGCGGATGACATGTAGTAGAGAATAAAAGCTTAGTTCCCAGCTTGGACCAAAGAGTCTTCCAGAAATATCTAAGGAACTTAGTGTCTCTATCCGAAACTATAGACCTAGGCATTCCATGCAAGCGAACTATCTCTTTAAAGAACAAATTAGCTACATGTGATGCATCATCAGTTTTGTGAAATGCAATGAAATGAGCCATTTTCGAAAACCTATCAACCACAACAAAGATAGAATCCCTTCCAGTCCTAGTCCTAGGCAATCCCATCACAAAATCCATAGAAATATCAATCCAGGGGTGAGTAGGAATAGGCAAAGGAATATACAAACCGTTGGGCTGAACCTTAGATTTGGCTTGCTTACAAGTAGTACACCTACCACAGATCCTCTCAACACCACGTCTCATGTGTGGCCAGTGAAAGTGATCTCTCATGATCTCCATCGTCTTAGCAATGCCAAAGTGTCCCATCAATTCTCCTCAATGAGCTTCTCTAACAAACAAATCTCGCAGAGAACAGTTAGGAACACACAAACGGTTCTCATAAAAGAGAAACCCGTCTTGTCTATAATAATGCCCAGAGGCAAACTTCTCACAAGCTTTGTAAATCTCTTGAAAATGAAGGTCAGTTGCATAAAGTTCTTTAATCTGCTCAAATCCCAGAAGCTTAGCATCAAGAGTAGAGAGAAGAGTGTACCTTCGGGATAATGCATCAGCAACAACATTATCCTTACCTTTCTTGTACTTGATGACATAAGGAAAGGTTTCAATGAATTCAACCCATCTGGCGTGCCTCTTGTTGAGCTTCTGTTGGCCTTTCAAGTGTTTGAGTGATTCATGATCTGTATGAATGACGAACTCCTTAGGCCAGAGGTAGTGTTGCCATGTTTGGAAAGCTCGGACCAAGGCATACAGCTCCTTGTCATATGTAGGATAGTTAAGAGTAGCTCCTCCAAGTTTCTCACTGAAAAAGGCAATAGGCTTCTTGTCTTGCATCAGAACAGCTCCAATTCCCATACCTGAGGCATCACACTCAATCTCAAATGTTATAAGAAAGTCAGGTAATATCAAAACAGGGGCATTAGTGAGTTTCTCCTTAAGAGACTTAAAAGCATCTTCTTGTATCTTCTCCCACTTGAAACCCACGTCCTTCTTGATAACCTCAGTGAGTGGTGCAGCAATGGTACTGAAATCCTTCACAAATCTTCTATAAACCCAACAAGACCATGAAAGCTTCTCACTTCTCCAACTATCTTAGGACTTGGCCAGTCTCTGATGGCCTTAACCTTCTCCTCATCAACCTTAACTCCATCTGCACTCACAACAAAGTCTAGAAACACAAGGTTATCTGTGCAAAAGGTGCATTTCGTAAGGTTGGCATAGAGCTTTTCCTGTCTAAGAACATTCAAAATGGAATCTAGATGCTCTACATGTTCAAATAAGCTTTTGCTGTAAACCAGAATGACATCAAAGTAAACCACAACAAAAACTCCAATGAAAGCTCTAAGAACATGATTCATCAATCTCATGAATGTACTAGGTGCATTAGTCAATCCAAATGGCATAACTAACCGTTCATATAAACCATGTTTAGTCTTAAGATCAATCTTAGAAAATATGCTAGAACCATGTAATTCATCAAGGATATCATCTAATCTAGGGATAGGATGTCGATACTTTACAGTGATGTTGTTGATAGCTCTGCAATCAACGCACATGCGCCAACTGCCATCCTTCTTAGGCACAAGCAAGACTGGAACAGCACAGGGACTCATGCTTTCTCTGATGTGTCCTTTCTCCATAAGCTCATCCACTTGTCTTTGCAATGGCTGACAGTGCGTGAGTTGAAATGGCTGCAATGTATACTCGAGGATCTTGGCATTCCTCATGACACTCCGATGGATTTGTCGTGTGACAATCAAGCGGCTCTGTACATCGCAGCCAATCCAGTGTTTCATGAATGAACCAAACACATTGAGCGAGAGTGTCATAGTGTGCATGATGCGATCGAGGAAAAGCTCATTGTTACGAACAAGGTGAAGACGACGGAGCAATTGGCTGACATTTTTACGAAGGCTCTTGGTCGTCGCGAGTTTGAGAACATTCTGTCCAAGTTAGGAACATGTAACTTACATGCTCCAACTTGAGGGGGGTTTTGAAGTGAGTGTGGCGGGAAGATCTTAAGGTGGTTGCTTAGCTGGCAAGGATCTTGTTCTAGGAGGAAATGTATATTCTTGTAAATCTTTGGGGATAAGGTTAATATAGATCTAAGTATAGCTAAAGAGGATATTCCTCTATTACGATCCTCTCTTGAGGTAGTATATATTGTAATCGTTGTTTATGAATCAATTATCACAAAATTCACCAAACTTGTTGTGCTAGTTTTATAGAAGGCAGGCTTTATATTGCTTACTTACATGAAGTATGTATTTTGACATCCTAACCAATTTCAAATACAATGGTTGAACACAAACACAAAAGCCAGAGATTACAGAATTGATGCTAATGAAAAGGACAACCATTGTATTCGAAATGTGCTTTTCATATTATTAACATAGAGCATAAGCAAATAAGAACACTGGTTCTTGTCTCGTTTGGATCCTCCTTACAGCTGTCTTGATCTCTACATTGCAGGACATCCCCAATTTCTTCTTTGGGCTTAGATGAAGGTGTTGCAAAAGTGACCGGATTTTTGCTGGCTATTAGCAAGTGTAACAGGTACCTACAAAATCAAATTTACTCTCAACATATCATCTTATCATATCATATTAACTATTTTCCTCAAATTTAAAATATTCCATTTTAGTTACCTTGTCAAGAGAAATAACTGATGATGATAGGTCTACTGGATCATCTGATTCACCATTTGAGTTGATGCTTAACAAACAGACCAAATTCACATTTCCTGAGCAGGCCTTACAAACAACAAATTGTTTTATCATGACAGCAGAAACACACATCATGTCTCCGTTATTTGCCAATCTCCTGCATAATTAACTAAGACATCAAAGGTACGTTTGTGTAATCTTGTAAGTTAGTGAATATTAGGTTTGAAGCCCCGCACAAGTGCGGGTTGTTTGCGATAATTTTTCTGTTTAATTATATTTATATTCGTTGATTTGAATTATGGTAGTTTGTGTTAACTTTCAATTTTTGTTATGTTTTAAATTAACCCAACCACTAACACTAAAAAATATGAACAATTTGATTTTTGTTTTATTTTATTAGGATGCTAACACCCCACTTTATCTCGAGTTTTCTATTTCTATAATTTTAGCATGATAGAAATATTATGTTTGTTTACTTCTATTAGACTATTAACATGCACTATATCTTGACCCGTGCTTGAGAAGCATGGGATGTTATAAGTTTTGATGATTTTAGTTTTTTGAGTTACACAGTTATTCAATGTTATTTTAATTTGTGGTTAAATAAATTATTGAATCAATAATAAGACGAAAAGTGATAATTAAGTGGTAAATATTTGGTTGTAATAATTCTTCTCGAGTATGACCCTAAACCTGATAAGTCATTTTGCATGTTTCTATCCATCAAATTAACATCAGCATTTGTGGCATCCAGACCGTTTGTTTAACATCTTGCGCAAAACGAAAAGTCGCACAACTTGGGGGAATGGGAGAATCGAATCCCAATTTGATTTGATATCTAGTTTTTGATATGAAATTAATTTGGCGAATCCGTCGGATCTGCTGTTTCATTAATAAACAATATTTTTTCATCAATAATTTAATATGTAGTTCTGTACAATTAAAATGAAAAAAAACTTGTAATAAGTCTAGTAAGTCTCCTTGAACACTTAAAATAATATATTCTCAATTTGATATCATATAAAAAAAATTCTGTAAATCCAATATTTTATTGTTCTCTTCATTTATAAATTTGTCTATGAGACATATTAAAGTCAAGATTACAAATTTTTACCTTTATCAGTCCTGTTCTTTCTTTATGTTTTTCCGAAAAGACCCAGATCTAAAAGAATGTTGCACTGACCTGTGATGTTGCTAACCTTTGAGTTAGTTAAATTTGTGAATATTAGATTTCTAAGATTGTATATTGTTTTGACATTTTTTATTAAGAGAACTAAACCGTCTCCATCGGCATTGTTTTTTTTTGTTAGTGTAAAGCTCATTTTTAAAAGAAAAATTGGCAATTTAGGTCAAGAAAACGATACTCTTGTTCGTAGATCCATTCTTTTCTTTTCTCTTCATTTGTAAATTTGTTCATGAGACATGTTAAAGTCAATAACAAACTTTCACATTTGATTAGATCCGTTTTTTTATCATATGAAACATATTAAAGTCAAGTTTATAAATTTTCACCTTTATCAGTCCTATTCTTTCTTTATGTTTTTCCGAAAAGACCTGAAAAATGTTGCACTGACCCGTGATGTTGCTAACCTCTGAGTTAGTTAAATTTGTGAATATTATATTTCTAAGATTGGATATTGTTTTAACATTTTTTATTAAAGAGAATTAAACCGTCTCCATATGATTTTTTATTTTTATTTTTTATTTTTTATTTTTTGTGATAGTGTAATTCTCATTCTTAAAAAAGAAAAATTAGCAATTTATATAGGTCAAGAAAACGATACTCTTGTTCGTAGATCTATTCTATTTCTTTTCTCTTCATTTGTAAATTTTTTCATGAGACATGTTAAAGTCGAGATTACAAACTTTCACATTTGATAAGATCCGTTTTTTTCTCATATGAGACATATTCAAGTCAATAATACAAATTTCCACCTTTATTAGTCCAGTTCTTTCTTTATGTTTTTCCGAAAAGACCCAGATTTAAAAGAATGTTGCACTGACCCTTGATGTTGCTAACATGTAAGTTAGTTAAATTTGTGAATATTAGATTTATAAAATTGGGTATTTTTTTGACATTTTTTTATTAGAGAGAACTAAACAGTCTCCATCGGCATTATTTTTTGTGTTAATGTAAAGCTTATTTTTATAAAAGAAAAACCGCAATTTAGATCAAGAAAACGATACTCTTGTTCGTAGATCCATTCTTTTTATTTTCTCTTCATTTGTAAATTTGTTCATGAGATATGTTAAAATCAAGATTACAAATTTTTACATTTGAGTAGATCTGTTTTTTTTTCTCATCAAAACATATGTGGATATAAATGAATGTTGGTTTTTACCCGTGATGTTGCTAATTTTTGAGGTAATAGAATTTGTGAATATTAGATTTCTTCAAGTTTAGATATTGTTTAGATATAAACTGTCTCTATCAATATTATCTTTTATGTTAGTATAAAGCTCGTTTTTATTTTCGAAATTTGGCAATTTATTGTCCATATCATATTTTAAATTTATTGTTAACCTAAATACTCTTTTTTTTATTCCAATTTTATCCATCAAAAATGTTAATTAAAGAGTTTTTAATTAGAGATTCATTTTAATTATATGCAAATTCTTTTTTAAAAGTTCAATTTGAAACTGATCACCAAGTTAGAGATCCCTTCTTTCCTGTGGTTTCTCCGAGTCATCACACATGTCTCTTGTGGATCTCAGATGCCTCCAGCATCATCATGATGTCTCTTCTCAGTCCTCACGGCAGCCTTGGCCCTTGCGATTCCGATCTCCAGCCATTTCCTTTTCCCGAAGCTATCTTTCGATTGCTCCTTGCATGCGAAATCAGAGAATTCATACCCTATTTATGTTTCTTCTACGTGCTTCCGGCGACTGGACTCCACCGGCTTTGGGAAAATTGAGGTTATTGCCTTCACCTTATTCTCAATCTATCTTCCGAAACAACCTTTAGTTTCTTGTCGATCCCGCTTCTAATTTTTGTCTTTTGAAACAGGAATTGCAGGTTATGGTCTTCTGGGTTCAGTATTTACTCAAACTCATTCTGAAAGGGACAATGCTTTGAATTCTCTTTACCTCTTTGATTTCTCTTTGTAGAAACTTTAAATGTATTAGCTTCTGCCATTTCTGATTATCGACCAAGAAGAACTTTTTCTCTAAACTCTTTCGCTCTCTCAAACTCTTTTGAATTGACTATTTCCTTTTTTGTTTTGTAAAATAACTTAATTTTAATTGATTCTTATGTCTCTTTGTTTTGATTTTTCCGGTACTTAAAATCCAATGTCTACAAAGCATTTCCTACCAAATTGAGTAAGGAAGTTTGTCACAATCGGGTAAAGATTTATTCTGATTAATACTCTAGGTAATATATCTATTTTGACAATAGTAATCTCTTTTTAATCTATTTCATCTTTGATTAAATCCGTTCTTTCTTTCCGTCTCTCAAAAAAAAACTATATCTAAAAGAATGTTAATACTTACATGTGATGTTGCTAACTTTTGAGTTAATTGAGTTTGTGAACGTTAGGTTTATAAGATTGGATGCTCATGCGAAGTCTCTCCAGAAACCGGTTCATCAAGTGATGCTCATCCTCCATGCCAAAACCCGCATGCACCAACAGACGACTGAACTCCGCATCATACTCGCGTACAGAACGCGAATCCTGCTCAATCGCCATAAACTGCATTTGAAGACGGTCTTGCGCCTGCCTCGGGAAATACTTGGCGTTGAACTCTACAAGGAAGTCGTCCCAAGTCCAAACTGCCCTCCGGCCCACAGCGGCCTGCCACCACAAATGAGCATCGCCACTCAAGTAGTGGACCGCTAACTCCACCCAGTACTCCATAGGACAACGGATGGAATGAAAGTTCCGCTCCACTCTCTGTCGTCACGCGTCCACCTCCTCCAAACCAACTCTGCCCTCGAAGAAAGGCATACCAATCCTCTGCATGTGGCCCATAAACTCCAAATACCGCGCATCTGCAGTCCCCGGCTGCACAGCCTCCGCAGCCACATGCTGCACTCCTGCCATAGGAGGTACTCCCGGAGCCCCCTGTGGAACCACTGGCGGAAAACGAGCCAATAGCTGCGTCAGCAACCCCACCACCAAGTCATCACGACCCGGAGCCGGAGCGCCACCCCCACCCGGAGCAGCCCCCGCTCCCAAACCAACACTAGCATCCCCACTGGCCTCACCCGCCATGGATACTGATTGGGTCACCGACACAGTCGCCACACTCTCTCCCGAATCCGCCGGAACACCACGACCTCAGCCCCGGCCTCCACGCCCTCTCGCTCTGCCACCACGGCCTCTAGCACCGCACCCTCTCGCGCCACGACCTCTAGGAGCCCCGTCCATCTCACTGCATGGACCCGAACATGAGCAACTAGACAATAAACACAAAAGCACAAACACCAAAACTTACCGCGGAATCTCCTGTGGCTGAAGGGGATGATACTAAAGTCTAACAATTTTAACAGTCCTAAAACCGTCTAGGCTCTGATACCAAAATGAAACAACCAACATTTTTTTTTTTAAAATCAATTAAATAACAATTCAGCGGAAGTCTTTAAATAAATAAATAATAACTCATGTTCAACAAATGAATTCAAATAAAATAATAAAAGAAATACTAGCAACCTAAACACCAGGTACTAACAAGTCAAATAATGCAAAACAAAGAAACAATAAACATCCTATCATCCCCCTCTTCAGGCTTGATTCTGCGATCACATAAATCTTTTATCTGCAACACATTGGAATGGAGTTGCATAAGTATTTATTAAATACTTAGTGAGACAATCACTCTGCCTACATGCCATTTACGTAAGTTACTAGATATTTAATAATATTTATAAACTCCAATAATTATTAAATACCATTTTCCAATTATTGAATAATCCTTAATGATTAAATAATAATTTTCCATAATTAAAATAATTAATAATTAAATCATTTAATTAATTAAATACTCAATAATTAATTAAATACCGGAATTAAACCAATTAATGCGATCAAACCAATTCCAATTCAATTAAACCATTTAATTTCAATTGCACTAATTAAATCAATTTAAACCGGGTTGAACCGGACTGTGTCGAGCGACACAAGATTTGTGTCGCTCGACACGGACCACTTTGTGTCGACCGACACAAGCTTTGTGTCGCTCGACACACGTTTCAGAGCCCGACACCAACATCAACGAAACAGCACAAAACTTACAGGAAACAACGAATCCACCACGATTCAACCACAATAGCACGGAGTCACTCAAACCACATGAACAACAATCAATGAATCCGAATCTAGATAAACCGCGGACCTACAGTCATGCACCCACCTCTATAAACGGATTGAAAGGGAAAGGAGGAGACATGGCGATGAACTACAACAAACGGCACCTCGATCTGCCTCTAGAAGCTCGGATTCACCACGAAATTCGTTCAGGAACTCAGCCTCTCTTCTTCTCACAAACACCAGCCGTAAAACGACAAAAAGGAGGTGGCTGCTGATCCTTTCATTCGTGGTTTCCAACCCTTAATCGACTAACCCAAAAATCGATTTCACTCAAATCGAACCGGGAATCGCGACCAGGGTCTGTGTCGACCGACACAACTCTTTTGTGTCGCTCGACACCACCCAAAAATCACACTTCTCAGGTTTATGGATGTTACAACTCTCCCCCACTAAATTGGATTCGTCCTCGAATCCCACAAACGTCACAAAGACCACAAAACCCGACCTCGCAAGGCCGCAACACTGGAGATCCTCACCTGATCCCCGAGACATACGTCAAATCCTATGTCATAAGCACGTTCCAAGAAATTTTCACTCCTAACTCATCATCCAAAACACACAAAACAACTTGTACTGAGGCCCACTTGCACCCAGACAAGTCCACACCGGTCCGCACTGAGGCCCACTTGCACCCAGACGAACCCGAAACTGCCCCATACTGAGGCCCACTTGCACCCAGATGAACTAAACTGCTTATACTGAGGCCTACTTGCACCCAGATAAGCTACACTCAACTGAGGCCTACTTGCACCCAGAGAGTCTGCCAGAGAACGAAGTCTCCAAAAATCATGATGAGTTATTCAGAATCGCAATCCTTAGAGTAAAAATTCCGGAAAAATGTCTATAACCATAAGATTAGACCGTCTCACAACCAAAAACTGGTCAAACATGTGTAACATCCGAATACCATTTCACAACACAAGACAAAATGAGGAAAAACTGCATCTCATTAAAACTCCAAAATGTATATCGTTACAACAAACGAAAATACAAGTACAAAGCCAAAAAAACAACTGGGAACTAAAAATGAAATAAGCTCACTCCTCGACCTGCTTGTCGAACCACTTCCTGAACTTCAACTTCATCTTTGCCTCTGGCTCCCAAGTCTCCTCTGTAGAACCACTGCAATCCCACAAAATCCTCAGTAAGGGAATCCTCTTGTTCCTCAGAACCTTTTCCCTCCTCTCTAAAATCCTCACAGGCACTGCCGGCACTGTCAAATCTGGCTGAAGATCCTCTGGAATCCTAGCCACTAACTCCTCTGTAGGGTGAAGACACTTCCTCAGCATCGACACATGAAAAACCTTGTGAAAGGCTTTCATAATCTCAGGCAACTCCAGCCTGTAAGCCAATGGCCCAACTCGCTCCACTACTGGAAACGGACCCATAAAACGCGGACTCAGCTTGTTCTCTACTCCGAACCAGTCACTCTAGTCGCATCCAGCAAACTCTGATCACTATCCTGAGCAACTCTGATCCTGCTAAGTAGGTCCGCCTGACCCACTGCCTCTAAACCCAAAGGCTCCTGCGAAATGGCACACAGACGCAAGGTACTGATCTCACCAACTAGAGACTCCACATCTCGCTCAACTGCAGAATCATACCTCCGTCTACTCAACGCGTCCGCCACTAGGTTAGCCTTGCCCGGATGGTAGTTAATGTTCACATGATAGTCCGCCAAGAACTCAACCAGCGCGTCTGTCTCGCGTTCATCATCGGCTGAGTGAAGATATGCTGCAAACTCTTGTGATCCGTACTGTCTCACCCAGCAAGTAAGACCTCCAAATCTTCAGCGCGAAGATCACTGCTCCCAACTCTAAGTCATGTGTAGGACGGTTACGCTCACTGCCTTGCCACTGTCTCGAAGCATATGCTATCACTCTGCCCTCCTGCATCAGCACACAACCCAAACCAATGCCTGAAGCATCTGTATACACCATGTAAGGCTTCTGTGGCTCGGGTAACGCCAACACTGGTGTAGTAGTCAACATCTCCTTGAGCTGACTGAAGCTCTCCTCACACTCAGCTGACCATACAAACGGGACATCCTTCCCAGTCAACTTCGTCATAGGCTGCGCCATGGTAGCAAACCCCTTGACGAACCTCATGTAGTATTGATGATAGGATTTGTGTGTGATGTGATGATATGAAATGATATGAGGTGGAATGCAACAGTGGTAAATGAAGATGAGATGGTATGGTGCAATCACAATCAATCAATTCCTCTTAACCATCATAGTCGATGTAGTATAAGGGTTATCAATCCATAAGGGTGAGATGTTGCTCTATGAGAATATGCAAACACAAGAAAGTCAAGCCAAATGATTAAAAGGATGATGTAAACTAAACAACCTAATATGAAATGAAATGCAAGCATAAAGCAGTAAATAAAAGCAGCTCGACCAAGAGCTCGATCGAAGTTGATGAGCTCGATCGAGTTGAGGGTCGAGTTGGTGTAAAAACAGAGGAAAGCGAATGAAAAGCAATAAAGGTGCAAACTTTAAGATGCTAATGCGAAGATTAGGGTTAAAGACAGGGTTTTGCAGCTAAAGGGAGGCTATACTTAATCAGTCTTGCTCTTAAACAACTTGTACTCAAGCTATCTCTTGGTATTGAGCTTCTCAAGCCTAGCTAACCCTTTCCCAAGGTGAAAGCTATCATCCAAGGCATGATCTCAGAAACAGGGGGTTAGCCAGTGAGAATCAAGCCTTGGAGGCCATAGGATCATTGCTCAAACTAACCCATCCAACACCTATGAACTCCATTTCGAGAGCAAGATTTATTGGAGCTCTTAGTGGACCTTTTCAACGATTTCCCAACACTTCCATGTGGAAAATCGCCTAGACTCATACAAGCCAGGGGTAGTGGTCATGTAGCCTTAAGGTTTGCCCAAAAGAGAGAGATTTTAGATTAAGCAAAGCATAAACAACCTCTAACCTATCCCATCTTAAACCCTAAAGGGAACTACTCACTACACATGATGAAATAAACAACCAAATGCAATGAAATAGACATTGAAAAGATAGAGGAGAAGCAAATAGAACAACTTTTATTGAAATAGAGAAGTGCAGAAATACAATAATAAAGCCTAGATCTAAGGTTCTATGAGCAAGAGCTCAAGAACACAAAGAGAGGCTAAAAAGTAAAAAGGGAAATGCAAATACAAGATTAAATAAAAGTTGAGCCAAAAGCTATGTTTAGCCAATTTATAGTAAAGCAAACTAGGTTTAGGGTCAAAGGGGAGTCAAAGGGAAGCAACATTTTTCGGGTTTGACTTTGACTCCTGGAAAAGCAGCTCGATCGAGTTGGAAACTGGCCGGTCGAGCTGGTGGGTCGAGTCCAACCAAAATCGTCGTATCTTCTGAACCGCTGGTCCGAATGACATGAAACCACCTCCAGACGAAAGCTAACTCAATTATCCACAACTTCCAAGAAGAAGTCAGAGGCTGAATCGGAGTGTAAACCCTTCATTTGATACGATACTTCGGACGCATCTCACTAGCTCGACCGAGTGCGGGTCCGTACATGGGGCAGACAGAGTCTTTCCTTCCTCAACTAGTCTCCAGTGATAGGCAATGTTCCAATTAGCTCCAAATGACCTGATTAAGACATCAAACGTGCATATGTATGCAAATGCAAGCCTAAAACTACTATGTATGCAAAAGAAGAGAAAACATCAAGAAATGATGCTTTGGGTGAATGAAACTATGCAAAAGTGCATAAAAGGGGCTAAAACCATGTAAAATGCAAGTACATCAAGTATCCTGCCAAACCCAGAAAACTCCTGATCTCGGTGGCACTACTAGGTCTAGGCCAATCTCTGATAGCCTCAATCTTAGCCGGATCCACAGAAACTCCCTCTGCAGAAACAATGTGGCCAAGAAATCCCATCTCTCGCTGCCAGAAACTGCACTTGCTCAACTTAGCAAAAAGCTTCTGCTCCCGAAGCTTCTCCAGAACCAACCTCAAGTGAGTCGCATGCTCCTCCTGACTCCTCGAGTATACCAGAATATCGTCAATGAAAATGATGACAAACACGTCCAAATACTCCCTGAACACGTCGTTCATCAATCTCATGAAGGCTGCCGGCGCGTTAGTCAAACCGAAAGGCATAACCACAAACTCAAAATGCCCATAACGCGTCCTGAAAGCAGTCTTCCTGACATCTGCCTCATCTATCGGGATCTGATGATACCCCGATGCCAAGTCAATCTTGGAGAACCAAGTAGCACCCCTCAACTGATCCAACAACTCATCAATCCTCGGGAGTGGGTACCTGTTCTTCACAGTGACTCGGTTAAGACCTCTGTAATCGATACAAAGTCTGAAACTGCCATCCTTCTTCTTCACAAACAACACCGGTGCTCCCCACGGTGAAACACTTGGTCGAATGAACCCCTTAGACAAAAGGTCCTCTATCTGCTTCTTCAGCTCTGCCAACTCAGCTGGCGCCATCCTGTAAGGCGTCTTCGATATCGGTGCTGTCCCCGGCTCTAACTCAATCGTGAAAGGATCAGACCGAGATGGTGGTAATCCCTTCAGTGACTGAAAGACATCCTCAAAATCCTGGACAACCTCAATATCTCCCATAACAACTCCAGCTCCTGACTCAGACATAGAAATCGTCGCCAGATACGCCTCACAGCCCCGCTCTAACAACTGCTCGGCCTGAATAGCAGATATCACAATACTCCCGGAAGTCGGTCTCACTCCCTGATAAACCAACCTCCCTGCATCTCGCTCGAAGACCACTCTACCTCTGTAGCAATCCAGATGAACTCTGTAGTGTGACAACCAGTCCATCCCGAGAATAACGTCATACAGCTCCACCGGACTGATGACTAAGTCTGCTGGCATTGACTGCCCCGCAATCTCGATCTCGACTCCTCTAGCACGGCCCAAAGTAGACAAGAATCCACCTCCCGCCACCTTGACCATGCCCGCGCTCTCGCCCGCGCTACTCCGGATGCCACTCTTCTCGGCACGCTCCGGTGTAATGAAGCAATTCGATGCTCCAGAGTCGAATAAAACGTGGGACTCAAAACCGCCCACTAACAAGGTCCCTACACATTCAATTGCGTTGAGAACCTCCACAAGTATCACAGATAAAAATGACTAACAACAATAACACAACAACAAATTCTATACTAAGAATTTACAAAGTCTGAGTCGAAGATTTACCTGTGATCTGCCCGGTCAGTCTCCACTGAAGAGTAACCCCGCGCGCCGGTGCAATCTGACCCAACGGCTGCACTGCTGCGATCTGACTCACTGGCTGAGCCGCTACTGGCTGAACCGAAGCCACCGACATACTCTGCAACTAGGACACATGGGCTTGATATGCCCAGGCTCCTTGCAGTAGTAACACACCCTCGGTGCTGACTCCCTCTTGGGACAACTCGAAATACGATGCTCCGTGCTCCCACACCCAAAACACGAACCACGAGGAAACTGACTAGCACCAGAAAACTCCTCTCTACTCCTCTTCTGACCCTGCGCAGGCAAACCACCCCTGCCCCTGCCTGCGCTGCTGCTGCTGCTGACTCCGAGGTGGGATAGCAGGAGCAGACGGCACAGCCACCGGACCAACTGGCCCACTCAAGATCCGCCTCTACCGACGCGGCCAACTCTACCAGACTCGCCCTCGAAGTGTGCATACTACTCTGCATAGCGTCCGATATCCTTGCGAAGTCCCTCCAGAAATCCGGTTCGTCAACTGATGCTCACTCCATCCCCGCATGCACTAACAGACGGCTGAACTCCTCATCATACTCGCGTACAGAACGCGAACCCTGCTCAATGCCATAAACCGCATCTGAAGACGATCACGAGCCTGCCTCGGGAAATACTTGGCGTTGAACTCCACAAGGAAGTCGCCCCAAGTCCAAAATGCCCTCCGGCCCACCGCGGCCTGCCACCACAAATGAGCATCGCCACTCAAATAGTGGACCGCTAACTCCACCCAGTACTCCATAGGACAACGGATCGAATGAAAGTTCCGCTCCACTCTCTGACGCCACGCGTCTGCCTCCTCTGGACCAACTCTGCTATCGAAGAAAGGCGTACCAATCCTCTGCATGTGGCCCATAAACTCCAAATACCGCGCATATGTGATCGCAGGATCAGGTCTTCCCTTTTCCTATCCCTGATTCTGCAAGTGCACAGGTCAGAAGTAGTAAACGGGTATCGAACACGAGGACCAGATTGCACACTACAAACTATAAGATTGAGATCGAGCTAGGGCAAACAGTATGAGATTGGTTGAGTGCAGTGAAAGTAAAGGCATGCAAGTAATAAGAAAGATTGAAATCAATAGGAGAGAGGGCTAAGCAATAGGATAGTCTTAAGATAAGCA
This sequence comes from Microthlaspi erraticum, assembly GCA_902728155.2. Classification (NCBI taxonomy): domain Eukaryota; kingdom Viridiplantae; phylum Streptophyta; class Magnoliopsida; order Brassicales; family Brassicaceae; genus Microthlaspi; species Microthlaspi erraticum. The sequence goes on from CACVBM020001180.1 coordinate 120,118, forward strand.
ATTCATGAAGCAAGGATCAATCAATTAGGGTTATTGCAATTAGGTGCCAATCTAGAACTCGAAACACTATGGTATGATGTTTCCACTTTTGTGGCTCCGACCCCTTTGTTAATCTCCCTAGTCGCTAAACTTTTGGTATGTCCCTAGGTGATTAAATCAAGCATTAGTTCGATTAAGTTCAATTGTTCACAACCTACAAGTAAATCAACTTTCGCAGTCTAAAAGAGGTTGCCCACCAAATACTAGTTCAGGCGAATGATACAGCACTTTTGAGGCTCAAATCAACCTAGATCATATGCTAATTGGCCAGATTAACAACAAGCATTAAGTATAAGCAAAGATGAAGATTATAAGTAAAACCCTAATTGTGATCGATCATCAAGCATACATGAATGCTATCCTTTGACTTCCTATCACTTAACAAGTAAACTACTCAGACATAGAGAAGGAAACGAATTCATATTCATAAGAACAGAGATTCGAATCCTCTCTAGAAAGAGAACAAGCAAGAACAAAGTAAAAGCAAGCAAAACTTTATTAAAGATGTAAAGTAAATTGTGGTCTCTCTCCTTCTTGAGTTACAAGGCTAAAAAAAGTATTTATAATGCTGTATGAAAAGCGGCTAGACCTAAATCTTGCATTGGGCTTGAAACGTGTGAAACGGGCTTCAAAAACGGCTTCGGGTCGACTAGACCGTTCGAACTTTCGCAGTCTAAAAGAGATTGCCCACCAAATACTAGTTCAGGCGAATGATACAGCACTGTCGAGGCTCAAATCAACCTAAAGGCATATGCTAATTGGCCAGATTAACAACAAGCATTAAGTATAAGCAAAGATGGAGATTATAAGTAAAACCCTAATTGTGATCAATCATCAAGCATACATGAATGCTATCCTTTGACTTCCTATCACTTAACAAGTAAACTACTCAGACATAGAGAAGGAAACGAATTCATATTCATAAGAACAGAGATTCGAATCCTCTCTAGAAAGAGAACAAGCAAGAACAAAGTAAAAGCAAGCAAAACTTTATTAAAGATGTAAATAAATTGTGGTCTCTCTCCTTCTTGAGTTACAAGGCTAAAAAGAAGTATTTATAATGCTCTAAGTATGAAAAGCGGCTAAACCTAATCTAGCTAGGTCGGCGCCGGCTTTGGGCTTGAATTGTGCGGATTGGGCTTCAAAAACGGCTTCGGGTCGACCGCGGCGTTCGGACGGTCGGTCGGGACGATCGGCCGGACAGTCGGGTCGGGGCCGGTCGGAACGGTCGTGGCCGGAGATTTCGGTCGGCCGGCGGGTCGGACGGATGAGGTTTGGCCGATGGTCTTCGGCCGCGACGGGCGAGCCTTCCCGGTCGGACGGATGTCGGCCGCGGTACGTGAGTTGCGCGGCCGCGAGGCGTTGTTCCCGGTCGCGCGCGCGGTCGTGCGCGGTGGCGTGGTGTTTGGCCGACCGCGGGACAATGTTTCCCGGGTCGTGTGTGATCGGCCGTGGACTTTGGCCGAGACAGTCGGATGATATTGGCCGAGCGCGGAACATTCGTTCTCTCGGCCGGTGTGCGCGGTTCGGCGCTGATTCTCGATAGGCTGTCTGGAGCAGTCTTCACTCTTTTGGCTATAACTCCTTTTCTACTCATCCAAATGAGCCATTCCAGTTGCGTTGGAAAGTTAACTCAATCAGAGCACGCAGGGAACTGGTCTTGATGAAATCCATTGAGTAGATCTTTTTCTAGCTCCATCCAAAGTTGATGCTGTGCATTGAACTGGTTTAGAGTCCAAATCCTCTGTTTTGCTCCATAATGCACCTTTTTACCTAAAATGACTCTTTGCACTATAAATCCATAAAAACTACCTTTTAACACAAGAATCCACTAGAAAACCATTAGAAAACCATAGTAAAATAGCATAAAAAGTAGGTAAAATAGAGGTATATCAACTCCCCCAGACTTAGATCTTTGCTTGTCCCCAAGCAAAAAGAATCTAAACTAGTGAAGAGGTTTTGAAAAACGTGGGAACTCCCTTGCTTCTTTGAAAATCCTGTGAAAGGTTCCTTTCCTGTATTCCACTAAGAACATAGTCAACATAAGGTTAGCTTCACATACACCCTGCAAGTTTAGCGAACAATACCAACCCAACTAGTCTCATCCAGCAATCCAAACTCTCTATTGCTAACCTCTTGCATAAATTTAAAGCGTGAGTTCTTTATCAAGGGAAATCGATCAATTGAACTTGTTCTTACCCACTTGATCTTCTCCAAGATTGTCTTTGAAGTGCAATGAGTTCTTTTCCTCTCTCTTTCTCACATCAGAACTTTGAAAGGTCAATTTCTCCCTACTTTTCTAGGGTATCATTTTATTTTTTCTATTGACCTTCTTTCAACCACAGGATAAGTCTTTAGCTTGTTCCTTGTTTGATAAGGTATTCCATAAGACATGAAGGTACAGACATATGCATTCCTCATGCTTACTTGTTTTCCTTGTGCTCTTTGAGCTTTTCTCATAAACATTACTTACCATTTGGGATGGGAGAGAGAGGAGAACTCTTTAGACAAATCTCATTGAAAATCAAGCAAGGAACTGTCGACATGTATGCCAATCCCCTTGACAAGAGTTATTAAGATTGATTAAGGGTGAGGTTAACTCTAGATTGCTTGGTTACCTTAGAAATTTCGCTGAGCTAGCATGTCGATCCACTGTAGGAGCTTCTGTTAGGCTTGTGCCTTCAGCTGATGTTTGCTCTAGGGTCATAGATTGTTAGCACAACACTATCAAATCTCAAAGCAAGTTCATTGTTCCGGACTGGTTTTGACTCAATAAAACAGAAGTTTTGAAAAAGTGGGTAAAAAAAAATAAAGATCAAAACAACCATGAACAAACACATTAGTACCGACAATCCCCCCAGACTTAACTTGCACCGTCCCGGTGAAAGAAAATCCAATTAAGGGAGTTAAAGAAAGAGGTAATAAAGTGGTTGTGAATGTAAAAAGAAAGATGTAACCTGATTTGTGTTACTTGAAGAATGGTGAATGCAGTGGAATGATGGTAGTGATGGAATGCAAGTGTGGTGAGGTGGGATGGGTGAGATGCAGATGGAATGAGATGGGATGGTGTGTTGGGCGGCTTGAGAGGACATGGGCGAGCGTGGAGAGGTTCTGCTCGGCCATCTAAGTCGCGCCAACTATGAACATTCTTCTTGTGGTATATCTTCTTTACCATTGTGTGGTTCTTAGATTCCTGTATCCAAAACTCAAAACAAAACTAGACATTAACTAAAACTAATTGAAAAGAAAAGTAAAGAAAAACACCTTTCATGGGTTGCCTCCCATGCAGCGCTTCTTTTGAGTCATTAGCTTGACTGATAGGATCTCTTAGTTGGAGATGGGGTAAGGGCACGGCCTGAGACATAGTCTTTTAGTTCTTGTCTCATTGTGACCTTGAGTGTGGTCTGGTGGCTCTCTTGGGCGGCCTTGGGCAGTGATGAGGTAAGACAGCTTGTTTGGTGAGATGAATGGTATGGTCTTGTAAAAGACTGTCTTGTCAACATTGGCTAAGGACATTCGCCGGTTTGGAAGGTCCATGACAGCTCCAGCAGTGGCCAAAAAGGGTCGGCCTAGTATCAATGGTGTGTCACATCCTCCTTGAATGTTTATGACATGAAAGTCCACCGGGATCTTGATATCTCCAATCTCTAGAAGAACATCAACAACAACTCCTCTTGGCTTGGCTATAGTATGGTTAGCAAGTCCAATACTAATTTGAGCAGGTTGCAAGCGTGTGATGCCAAGGAGTTTGGCGGTTTGGGTTGGCATGAGGTTTATGCAAGAGCCAGAATCGCATAGTGTTCTATCAAAGTAATGACCATTTACTTGACAGGGAATAGAGAATTGACCTGGGTCTTCAATCTTGTAGAGGGTCTTGAAGGTGGCTGAACTTTAGCTTTCTCAAAAAGCTCTTTATGTCCTCAGGTGTCTCTTGCAGTTGTGGAAGAAGGTGGTGAATGGGTAGTGGCGCCAAGCTTGTTGGAAGACATGCTGGCTGGAAGAGTTTGGACAAACTGGATTGAACTCAGCAAGCTTCTCTCTTGATATGGAATTGACATACCACGGTGGTGGTGATGATGGTGGTGATGGTGGTTGATTGACTGCATGAGGGGCAATGGGAAATCGAGCCTTCCTGAAAAGTTGGTGTATCTCTTCTTTGTTTTCACTAGTTGTGAAAAAGAACTCCACTAGACCATGTTTATCCCAAGCTTCTTCAAAAGTGACATAGAATGGAAGTGATTTCACCTTAGCATTGAACTCTTTAAGCTTCATGGGGCTTATCTTGTTGGGATCAATGGGATCATACTGCCAAGTATCTTCTTCTTCAGTAGGTGGTGATGGTCTTTGCATTGCTTCCAATCTTGGAAGTGTAGAAGCTTGACTTCTTGGTGAGAAACGAGGGTCTCTAGGGCTTGGTGTATCCATGCTCTGTTTTGGGGAAGCATTGATGTCGATGCTCTGCTCTTCATCTTCATCATTCAATTGTTCCTCATACTCTCTTTCTTCTTCTTCATTGTCCTCATGGACTTGAGTAGTGCTTCTTCTTGTGATGGCATTGCAATAAAAGGGAGGGTGGTTGGGTGTTGGACTCCTCTCTCTCTTGTAATTGGCATGAGATGATCCTTCAAGGGCTTGTAGGCGGTTGTAGATTGATCCAAGGTGTTTGCTATTGCCATAGCTAGTATCTTCAATTCTCATGCTCTTGTTCAGCAACTCTTGATATTTGGAAGCAACATCAAGCTTAACTAGTCAAAGATCGATCATGATCCTCTCTTAACTTCTTAATGTCTTCATCAAGCTTGATCACTTGCTTGAATAGGACTTCAGATTTGTTTCCAAGGCTCTCATGGATGAAATCGATTCTTCTCTCCATCTTCTTTGTACTCTCTTCTTGATTTCTCAAGTACTCTTGAAGCATATCTTCAATCTTGGTTGGCGCAGCTTGATAGCTCTCCCTTGGAAAAAGAGGTGTCTTGTTTATGTCTGGTGATGATGGATGGTGTATGTGAATAGCTTGGGCGTGGTGGTGGGACATAAACAGGACCTTTGGCAAATCTGTGGAGGAAAGCTTCCTTTGTATCCATTCCAAGTCTTGAAAGCATGTTGGGCATTGAACTTAGCCCATTCCTTGGCTTGTCCAGCTAGTGATAGTTGGAAAAGTTGTATCTTCTTGGGGTTGTCTCCAAGTCCATAGTCATGCAAAGCTGCTCAAAGTTGCATAGATGCTCCTTTGCACATTCTGAAATAATTGTAGAAAGGATTCTCTCTCCACATGCTTGATTAGCTCTTCATTCAGACTTCAGGATGAGGTGGTATGCCTCCCCATTCTTCTTCATCACGCTCCCTTCTCCAGTGATGAGAGTAGTGGTGGTACTTGGATTTGAAAGGTGGTCCTTGCAAATCTCTTCAAAAAGCTTCTCTAAAATCGATCCATGACTCGATTGTAGAGTGGTTCATGCTGCGCCCAATCTAGTGCTGGTCCAGCTAGTGATGTGCTGAATAGCATCATCTTCTTCTCAAAGTCAAAAACTCCATAAGAATCACAAAGGATTGTCAAAGTGATCTATGTGCTCCAGTGCATACTCTGAAAACAGATCATGGAATTGATCTCTCTTCACGAACTCGATCAGCTCAGGGTTAATCTCCTCTTCTGGTGTGGCTAGAAGGTGTTCTTCTTGGTGTGATGCGGCTTGGCTAGACGTCTCCAGGTCGGCTGCTTCAAGGTAAGGAAGAAGTTTCTTCTTTGTCTTCAAAGTGGATGGTCTTGGAGGACTATCCCATGAAGGTGGTGGTGCTTGAGGGATCTAACATCTCTTGTTCGCTCAAGAGGTGCTTTGAGGTGGTATGTGGCGAATTGGCATCGCCTTTATAGGGGAAGAGGCTTGTGGCTCCTTCTCCATGTCTAACTAGGAAAACCTGAAAAGCTAAAAACAAAAAGGAAAAACCAAAAAGGAAAAACAAAATCAAAGAAAAAAGGAAATAACAAAAACAAAAAGGAAAAGTGAAACCCTAGACTAGCTCTCTTGCAGGAGCTTGTAGGTGGCTGATTGGTCCCCGGCAACGGCGCCAAAAACTTGATGCGGGATCAGGTCTTCCCTTTCCTATCCCTGATTCTGCAAGTGCACAGGTCAGAAGTAGTAAACGGGTATCGAACACAAGGACCAGATTGCACACTACAAGTTATGAGTTTGAGAACAAGCTAGCACTACAGGAAAAAATGGTATTTATAGCATCAGATAAACGCTATCTAAAGATATAATAGCGTTGTGTTAAACGCTATATCATCGCCCGCGATAATAGGTCTGACACTTTAGATAGCGGTTTTTAGCATTGCTATTATACTTTTATTTAATATAACGTTCTTTTCAATGCCATTGTATAATATACAATAGCAATTATAATATGTTATTAAATGTTTTATGCATAGCATTTTTATAATTTTACTATAGCGTAAAATTTCTGCAATTATTTATGAAATTAATTTAGTAATTTGAAATTTTTATATTTTCGATAGTATTTCTTTTTTATTCTTTATTTTTTGGGATAAATTGATATATGAAAAAAAATATATATATATATTATATGAAATTATGATACTAAAATGCATTGGCTGGCCCTTCCAAGCTTCTCTGCCAACCCTGAGCTCACCACGGTCTAGGAGGTGAGAACATTGACTTCAGACCCCCTGTGTACACATTAGTTGGGCATGAAGAGGATTTGCGAGAAGAGGAGCCTGAGCTCGATCGAGCTGAGGATCGAGCTGAGGACAACGTCCAGGAAGCGGATTTGGGTGAGCCTGAGTGCTACTACTTTGAGGAGTATGAGGCTCCAAGGATGAACCCCTCTGTTGTGGCTGCCACAAGAGGATTGGACTTCTCCAAAAGTTCAACAAATGGCAAGGGAAAGCCATTGAGAAGATGCAAAAGTCCATGGACAAGATGGTGAGCAAGATCAAAAGTTTGGAGAAGAAGGTTTCTGGTTCTTCAAGCAAGAAGAAGTCCAAGGCCCCCACATTCCCTAGGAGTAGGTCACTCCTCACCACCCAAAGGAGGCTCCCTGCCCAAGAGCCTCACAGAGCCTCTTCTTTCGAGCCAAGGGAGGAGAAGACAACACGCAGAGAAGGAGGAAGAGTTCCAAGGCCAGACGCTCCAGCTCGACCACCGGACTCGATCGAGTCCAAACAGAGGAAACTCAACTCGATCGAGCTGACGGTCGAGTTGACCTGGAGGAGCCCCAGTTGAGGATCCGGGATTTCGAATACGATCAATGCCTTACCAGGACTTCCTCAGAGATGGACCCCTATACAAGTCGAGCGAGCATGCTCCACCAAGGCCAAGGAAGCCACACCACTTTGAAGATGAAGAAGAGGAGAAGAGGAGCCACAAGCTCGATCGAGTGAGCCGAACCCGCAGTGGAGCGCTCCTGATGGCCGTCTCCCATCTCCAGACCACGACCTAGTCTCCCAGTTCTTTGGGGGCACTGAGGTATCCAAACACAACCCTTGTATATACCATTTCATATTTTCTTGTTTTGTTTTTTCTTGGTTTTGCCCTCTTGAATCTTTCACTAAATTTTTCTCACACAAGGGACTGTGTGATTTAAGTTTGGGGGAGGGTTCAAGAGATGATTTAACCTTGTTTTCTTTGTTCTTAGTTTTTCATTTATCTTTTGCATAGAAAAACCAAAAAAATCATAAAATTTTCAAAAAATCCAAAAATATTTTCATCTTTTTGCATTCATATTTGTTAGACTTGTTTAGGATTGCATTTTTCACTTGCATTGTTGATTTGACTTTGAAAACTTGTCCATCTTTTGCGATTTCTTGAGTGCCCTGTTTTTAGATTCTTTTGTGCATTAGGGTGAGATTGATTGAGCAGCAAGAACCATGTTTATCTTGATCATATCACTGCATGCACATCTCATTCAACCATTGCTGTGATTTGATGCATTTCCCTATCTATTTGAACCATAACTTGATCTTTAATTACCAATGCTTGCATTTGATTTCAACTCATGGCTACCACATACATATCTGGACATTCTTTACCTATTTTCATATCCCTTTGCTTGTCCAGATAGCTGATCTCTATCCTTTGAGACAGTTACCACACCTTAAACCTAAGCCTTTTCATTTCAAACCCCATATTATCTCTTGTGCGAATGTGAGAACCTTTCTTGGCTTTGCTTAGCATAAGGTGTTGTGTTTAAACCGGCAGGGGCAGTAGTTCTAGTTGTCTAGTTCTCTTGGGATTGTTTTCAGGCTAAGTTTGGGGGTGCCAACTCGAGCTCGATCGAGTTGGGTGTAAAAACCAGAAAAGTGGTAAAAGTTGGGAAAAACCCAAAGGAAAAAGAGTTTAGTTAAGTCCAGGGAGTTGGCAGTGTTAAAAAGGGTCTAGTAAAGGTTTGGGAAGTTAAAAAAGGAAAGTAAAAAGGGTTCTAAGTAGAATGAAAAGAAGGCAAAGCCTCAAGTGTCAAAAAGGAAAGAAAAGTTCCCTAAGTGTTTAGAAAATCCCAAACCGCTAGATGTTACCTCAAGAAGCCTCTCCCTAGGAAGTTCTTAAAAGAAAAGTGAGCAAAGCTCCTCAGTTTCAAAGGCGAAATGCCAAAAAGGGTAGTTAGGATTTTGTTCTAAAAAGCTCTAAGTGTTGAACTCGATCGAGTTAGGATTAGCGGCTCGAGCTGCTGTTCTTGCATCATCTTTGGTTCTAACACTTAGCCTTCTGCCAAAGCAAAGCCACTTTCTTGAGAGATCCCTGTTACTAAACCACCATACAAAAGAGACCCTCTTTGTCTCTTAACCCATAAACCCTTGAAACCAAATGAGTTGATTGATCTTGCATGTTTTTGGTTCACTGTTTTTGCTTAATGAATGTTAAAGGGATTTGCTGATTTGAATGCATTGTTTGAGTGACTGTGAAGTGGGATTGATGTTGATAAGCATGGTTAAATCTTAATGAATATCTCTCACCTTGTTGCATTCTAGAATCTCTAAGTTGGACATTTAGCAAATCGCTTTTGAGGACATGTTTTTAAGTGTTGAATCAGCTTGTTTTCAAACCTCATCTCTTCTTGTTCTATTTGTTTGCTTGAGGGCAAGCAAAGTTCAAGTTTGGGGGTGTTGATGTACTTGCATTTTACATAGTTTTAGCACATCTTTTATGCATCTTTTGCATAGTTTTAGCTTCCATTTGCATCATATCTTGTTCCTTTTCTCTTCTTATGCATTCATGTTAGTTTTAGGTTGCATTTGCATACATATGCATGTTTGGTCCTTTGAAATAGGTCTTTTGGAGCATTCTGGAGCATATGGGACATGAGGAGCATGGAGGGACTTGGCATGGACGCAGCTCAACTGGACACGCAAAGGAAGAAGGGAGAAGCCATCTTGAAGACCAGCTCGACCGTCTACTCGACCAACCGGTCGAGTTCCTCAACTCGACCGGCCAAGCTTCAACTCGATCGAGCTGGAAGTCAAAGTCAAACCCGAAAAATGTTGCTTCCCCCTTGACTTTCCTTTGACCCTAAACCTAAATCCTCTTGTATTTAAAGGCTAAGCCACGAAAAAACCACCAAGCTTTAGATTATTTTGTTTTAGTTTCTTTTAATTTATTGTCTTTTACTTTTTAGAGCTCTAATCCCATCTTTGTGTTCTTGAAGCTCTTGCTTCTTGAATCTTAGATCCTGGATAATCTCTTTGTATTTGCACTTGCTTATTTCAATAAAAGTTGTTTAATTTCATCTCCTCTTTCTTATGATGTCTCTTTTATTGCATTTGCTTGTGTTTACATTCATGTGTAGTGAGTAGTTACCCATTAGGGTTTGAGATGGGATAGATTAGAGGTTTCATATGCTTAATCCTTCTAGCTTATGGTCTTAATCTAGATTCTCTCTCTTTTGGATAGATCTTAAGGCTACATGACCACTACCCCTGGCTTGTATGTCCTTAGGCGATTCTCCACATGGAAGTGATGCATAAGAAGAGAAAAGGAACAAGATATGATGCTAATGGATGCTAAAACTATGCAAAAGATGCATAAAAGATGTACGAAAACCATGCAAAAATGCAAGTACATCAAGTGGTAGGTTTTCTTCAACTCTCATTCTTGATAGATGATCAGCTACTCCATTATCTGCTCCTCTTCTGTTCTTTATCTCAAGATCAAACTCTTGCAGTAGTAATATCCATCTTAAAAATCTTGTTTTTGCATCCTGTTTGGACAAAAGATACCTCAATGCTGCATGATCAGAATGAACTATCACTTTTGATCCCACCAGGTATGATTGAAACTTCTCAAATGCAAACACAATAGCCAGAAGCTCCTTTTCTGTCGTGGCATACTTGCATTGTGCCTCGTCAAGTGTTCTGCTGGCGTAATAGATCACATGTAGCTTCTTATCTCTCCTCTGCCCGAGCACTGCCCCTACTGCATCGGCACTTGCATCACACATTATTTCAAAGGGTAGTTCCCAGTTTGGACGTTGAACCACTGGTGCACTAACCAATGCATCATTGATCTTAGTGAAAGCTTTGTGACACTCCTTAGTGAACTCAAAGTTGATGTCCTTACACAATAAGCGTGTCAATGGCCTTGCTATATGCGAGAAATATTTAATAAACCTCCTATAGAATCCAGCATGTCCTAGGAAGCTTCTTATATCCTTGACTGTCTTGGGCGGCTGGAGGTTTGTCATGACCTCAATCTTGGCTTTGTCAACTTCTATGCCTCTCTCTGAGATCCGATGTCCAAGCACTATTCCATCTCTAACCATAAAGTGACACTTCGCCCAGTTTAGAACTAGGTGCTTGTCTTCACATCTTTGTAGCACTCATCCAAGATTCCCCAAACATGATTCAAATGAAGAACCATACACTGAGAAATCATCCATGAATACCTGATGATAGGATTTGTGTGTGGATGTGAAAAGATATGAAATGAGATGGTGGAATGCAATCAGTGGTATATGATGAGGTGGTAAGATGCAAACACAAACACAGTCAACAATTCCCTTTAACCATGATAGTTGATGTAGTACAAAGGGTTATCAATCCAAAATGGGAAACTTGTCACTCTTTGAGAATATGAAACAACCAGAAAGTCAAGCAAGCAGTTAATAGATTTGAAGTAACACTAACAACCTAAAAAAATGAAAAGCAGTGCAATAAAAGTAAACAAAGCAGTGAAGTATCAGCTCGACCAAGAGCTCGAGTCGAGTCAGACAAAGTACCAGCTCGATCGAGTTTAGGGACGAGTTGAGACAAACAAAGCTAAAGGTGACGACTTTAACAAGATAAAGAGAGAATTAGGGTTCAAGACAGGGTTTTGCAATCAAAGGAATCTACACTTAATCAATCTAGCTCTTAAAACTCCTTGTATCAAGGCTTCTCTTGATATTGGGCTTCTCAATGCCTAGCCAACCCTTTCCCAAGGTGGAGGCTATCAACCAAGGAATGATCTCAGAAACAGGGGGTTAGCCAGTGAGAATCAAACCTTGGAGGCTATAGGATCATTGCCCAAACTAATCCATCCAACCCCTTAGACCTCTATTGTCTAGAGCAAGAGATATTGGAGCTCTTAGTGGATCTTTTCCAGCGAATGCCATCACTTTCGTGTGGGGAGTCGCCTAAGGACTTACAAGCCAGGGGTAGTGGTCATGTAGCCTTAAGATCTATCCAAAAGAGAGAGAATCTAGATTAAGACCATAAGCTAGAAGGATTAAGCATATGAAACCTCTAATCTATCCCATCTCAAACCCCAATGGGTAACTACTCACTACACATGAATGTAAACACAAGCAAATGCAATAAAAGAGACATCATAAGAAAGAGGAGATGAAATTAAACAACTTTTATTGAAATAAGCAAGTGCAAATACAAGAGAGATTATCCAGGATCTAAGATTCAAGAAGCAAGAGCTTCAAGAACACAAAGATGGGATTAGATCTCTAAAAAGTAAAAGACAATAAATTAAAAGAAAGCTAAAACAAAATAATCTAAAGCTTGGTGGTTTTTTCGTGGCTTAGAGCCTTTAAATACAAAGAGGATTAGGTTTAGGGTCAAAGGAAAGTCAAGGGGGAAGCAACATTTTTCGGGTTTGACTTTGACTCCAGCTCGATCGAGTTGAAGCTTGGCCGGTCGAGTTGAGGAACTCGACCGGTTGGTCGAGTGGACGGTCGAGCTGGTCTTCAAGATGACTTCTGAATCACTCATGTTAGAGTCTTGCCTTCAAGCTTAGTTCCTGAAAGGGGTAGAAGCAAGATTCTTTTAAATAGAAAACAGTAAAAAGGAAAACAAAAGTTGAAAATTTGCAAAAACTAAAAGGAAAAACGAAATTCTAGACTAGACTATAGTTGGGAACTCGAAGGTAGCTGTATTGCTCCCTGGCGCCAAAAACTTGATCGCGGGATCAGGTCTTCCCTTTCCTATCCTTGATTCTCCAAGTGCACAGATCAAAAGTAGTAAACGGGTATCGAACACAAGGAGCAGATAAGTACACTTCGAGTATTGCAAGTCTAATATAGCTAGAAAACAAGTATGGTTTAGGGTTTTCAATTGTGTAGCAAAGGAAATCAAACAACGGATTAAACGGTTTATGAAAATCAATTAAAGGGAAACGCTAGGCAATGAGAAACTCGCAGAGATTCAAGGATAACAAGTTATTAGAAGGGTTCGCTAGAGTTGCGCTATCTAGAACTCAGGTCACGATTGTATGATCTTTCCACTGTCGAGGCTCCGACCCCTTTGTTAATCTACCTAGTCGCTAAACTTTTGGTATGTCCCTAGGTGATTAAATCAAGCAATAATTCGTTCAAGACCCAATTGTTCACAACCCCGCATAGATCAACTTTCGCAGTCTATGAAGTTTTGCTCACCAAATACTTAGTTCAGGTTATATAGCAAGCTTTTGGAGAGTATATGAAACCTAAGATCTGATGCTAGATGATCAGAAAAGCAAGCAGCAATGAATTCAAGCAGAGGCGAAGAGGCGAAATAGTAAACCCTATCTGACTTCTAACAACCTATCAAACCATGAACTCTTTTATAGATCTCACAACCTAACTGGTGAATTACTCAGATATAATCAAAGCAAAAACACAAAGAGATGAAGAAAACATGATTGCAATAAAAATGAAAGTGTGAAATCGTAATACAAGGCGGCTCTGTTTTCACAAGAGGCTAAAAAGCTATGTATATAGTGCTAGGTCTTTTGAGGCGGCTTAGGGTTAAGCCGGGCCTTGACAATATGAAATCGGGCTTCAAAACGGGCTTTGGGTCGACCCCGGCGTTGGGACGGTCGGTCGGGACAATCGGCCGGACAGTCGGGTCGTGGCCGAGTCGGAACGGTCGTGGCCGGATGATTTCACGGTCGGCCGGCGTGGTCGGACGAATAAAGATTTGGCCGATGGTTTCTCGGCCGGACGTAGGACGTTCTTTCCCGGCTCGGACGGATGCATCGGCCGTGGCACGCGAAGTGGGTTGCGCGGCCGCGAGGCTTTGTTCTCCGGCTCGCGCGGCATGGTCGTGCGCGGCGTGGCGTGAAACGGTTGTAGCTTGGCCGACCGCGGGCTTAGGTTTCCCGGGTCGTGATATGTGATCGGCCGGTCGGTTTCGAACTTTGCCCGAGACTTCAGACGGATGGATATAACTTTGGCCGAACGTGAAATAATAGTTTCTCGATAGAGCTGTCTGGCCAGTCTTCACTCTTTTGGTTATAACTCCGTTTCTACTCATCCAAATTAGGCCGTTCCAGTTGCGTTGGAAAGTTAACTCAATCAGAGCATGCAGGGAACTGGTCTTGATGAAATCCATTGAGTAGATCTTTTTCTGGGCCCTCTTAAAGTTGATGCTTGTGCATGGAGCGGCTTGAAGTGCAAATCCTATGGTTTTGCTCCAAAATGCATCATTTCACCTGTTTAGACTCTAGACACTATAAACACAGTAAAACTACCTTTTTAGATAGAAAACCTGCCAAAAACCATAAGAAAACAATGCTAAAATAGTATAAAAAGCATGTAAAATAGAGGTATATCAACGGCCGAACGCGAAAACTCTCGGCCACGATCGTCCTGACCGTGCCGATAGCCGACCACGACCCGATAGCCGGCCCATCGTCCCGACTGACCGTCCGAACGGTCCGGTCGATCCGAAGCCCGTTTTGAAGCCCGTATCACACGTTTTCACGGCCGACTTAACCTAATGCCGCCTCTGAAGACCTAGCACTATAAATACAACTTTTTAGCCTCTTGAGAGAGAGCCGCTTTGTATCACGTTTTTCTGTACTTAGAGATTTATTCAATCATGTTTTCTTCAACTCTTTGTGTTATTGCTTTGATCATGTCTGAGTAATCCACTAGTTATGTTTCTAGGGTTACTATTCAATGAGTTGCTTGCATGATCTTTGATTTCGGTGTTTAGCTAGGGATTATCTTAGAGTTTTTGTCTCGTCTTGTTCACTTAACTAATGCTGATTGCTTTACCGCGCATCTAGTAATCCGATCTTAGGTTGACTTGAGCCTCGAAAGTGTTGTATCATTCGTCGGACATATTCTTTGAGAAGCTAGTCTTTCTTAGACTGCGAAAGTTGATTTACTTAACCTAGTGAACTGTATCGGAACCCGCTCGATCTAATGCTTGATTTAATCACCTAGAGACATACCAAAAGTTTAGCGACTAGGTAGATTAACAAAGGAACCGGAGCCTCGAAAGTGGAATGGTTTTATATTCGTGATCTGTGTTCTAAACGGTTTTAATATCCCAATATCCCTACATCAATTCATCTATCATTGTTTCATTGATCATTGCTTGCTTCTCTGCGATTAGCCCCTGTTGACCTAGCGCTTCTTCCCTTATTGATTTACAACCTATTTACTTGCTAGTTCTAGTTACAATTACAACCTCTAATTCATACTTTTGTTTTAGCTTGATCCAAAATCCATAGTTTCAAAGTGTACTCAATAGCCAGTCCTTGTGTTCGATACCCATACTTCCGCGATCTGTGCACTTGCAAAGGTCTAAAGAGTTTGGTAAAACCTGACTCACATCACTACTTCGAGAATGATTATTTTGCTGGACCTATAATTACTAACTGGACTAGCAAGAGAGATATAAAAATCCTGTGAAGTGATTAGTCGGATATGCTTGCGATGTTGCTGTTTTTGG
>CACVBM020001180.1:150487-240833 GCA_902728155.2 Microthlaspi erraticum
ACCTTAAACCTAAGCCTTTTTCATTTCAAACCCCATATTATCTCTTGTGCGAATGTGAGAACCTTTCTTGGCTTTGCTTAGCATAAGGTGTTGTGTTTAAACCGGCAGGGGCAGTAGTTCTAGTTGTCTAGTTCTCTTGGGATTGTTTTCAGGCTAAGTTTGGGGGTGCCAACTCGAGCTCGATCGAGTTGGGTGTAAAAACCAGAAAAGTGGTAAAAGTTGGGAAAAACCCAAAGGAAAAAGAGTTTAGTTAAGTCCAGGGAGTTGGCAGTGTTAAAAAGGGTCTAGTAAAGGTTTGGGAAGTTAAAAAAGGAAGTAAAAAGGGTTCTAAGTAGAATGAAAAGAAGGCAAAGCCTCAAGTGTCAAAAAGAAAGAAAAGTTCCCTAAGTGTTTAGAAAATCCCAAACCGCTAGATGTTACCTCAAGAAGCCTCTCCCTAGGAAGTTCTTAAAAGAAAAGTGAGCAAAGCTCCTCAGTTTCAAAGGCGAAATGCCAAAAAGGGTAGTTAGGATTTTGTTCTAAAAAGCTCTAAGTGTTGAACTCGATCGAGTTAGGATTAGGCGGCTCGAGCTGCTGTTCTTGCATCATCTTTGGTTCTAACACTTAGCCTTCTGCCAAAGCAAAGCCACTTTCTTGAGAGATCCCTGTTACTAAACCACCATACAAAAGAGACCCTCTTTGTCTCTTAACCCATAAACCCTTGAAACCAAATGAGTTGATTGATCTTGCATGTTTTTGGTTCACTGTTTTTGCTTAATGAATGTTAAAGGGATTTGCTGATTTGAATGCATTGTTTGAGTGACTGTGAAGTGGGATTGATGTTGATAAGCATGGTTAAATCTTAATGAATATCTCTCACCTTGTTGCATTCTAGAATCTCTAAGTTGGACATTTAGCAAATCGCTTTTGAGGACATGTTTTTAAGTGTTGAATCAGCTGTTTTCAAACCTCATCTCTTTCTTGTTCTATTTGTTTGCTTGAGGGCAAGCAAAGGTCAAGTTTGGGGGTGTTGATGTACTTGCATTTTACATAGTTTTAGTACATCTTTTATGCATCTTTTGCATAGTTTTAGCATCCATTAGCATCATATCTTGTTCCTTTTCTCTTCTTATGCATTCATGTAGTTTTAGGTTGCATTTGCATACATATGCATGTTTGGTCCTTTGAAATAGGTCTTTTGGAGCATTCTGGAGCATATGGGATGAGGAGCATGGAGGGACTTGGGCATGGACGCAGCTCAACTGGATACGCAAAGGAAGAAGGAGAAGCCATCTTGAAGACCAGCTCGACCAACCCGAGTTCCTCAACTCGACCGGCCAAGCTTCAACTCGATCGAGCTGAGAAGTCAAAGTCAAACCCGAAAAATGTTGCTTCCCCCTTGACTTTCCTTTGACCCTAAACCTAATCCTCTTGTATTTAAAGGCTCTAAGCCACGAAAAAACCACCAAGCTTTAGATTATTTTGTTTTAGTTCTTTTAATCTTATTGTTTACTTTTATTACTTTTTAGAGATCTAATCCCATCTTTGTGTTCTTGAAGCTCTTGCTTCTTGAATCCTAGATCCTGGATAATCTTTTGTATTTGCACTTGCTTATTTCAATAAAAGTTGTTTAATTTCATCTCCTCTTTCTTATGATGTCTCTTTTATTGCATTTGCTTGTGTTTACATTCATGTGTAGTGAGTAGTTACCCATTAGGGTTTGAGATGGGATAGATTAGAGGTTTCATATGCTTAATCCTTCTAGCTTATGGTCTTAATCTAGATTCTCTCTCTTTTGGATAATCTTAAGGCTACATGACCACTACCCCTGGCTTGTATGTCCTTAGGCGATTCTCCACATGGAAGTGATGGCATTCGCTGGAAAAGATCCACTAAGAGCTCCAATATCTCTTGCTCTAGAAATAGAGGTCTAAGGGGTTGGATGGATTAGTTTGGGCAATGATCCTATGGCCTCCAAGGTTTGATTCTCACTGGCTAACCCCCTGTTTCTGAGATCATTCCTTGGTTGATAGCCTCACCTTGGGAAAGGGTTGGCTAGGCATTGAGAAGCCAATATCAAGAGAAGCCTTGATACAGGAGTTTTAAGAGCAAGATTGATTAAGTATAGATTCCTTCTGATTGCAAAACCCTGTCTTGACCCTAATTTCTCTTTAGCTTGTTAAAGTCGCTGCCTTTATTGCTTTTTACTTCAACTCGACCTGAAAGGGAATTGTTGACTGTGTTTGTGTTTGCATCTTACCACCTCATCATATACCACTGTTGCATTCCACCACATCTCATTTCATATCTTTCACACCCACACACAAATCCTATCATCAACTTGCTAATCACACCATAGCCAAGCCAAGAGGAGTTGTAGTTGATGTTCTACTAGAGATTGGAGATACCAAGATCCCTGTGGATTTTCATGTCATGAACATCAAAGGAGGATGTGAGACGCCCTTGATACTAGGCCAACCCTTTTTGGCCACTGCTGGAGCTATCATGGACCTTCCAAACAGCCGAGAATCTCTTTAGCCAATGTTAACAAGACAGTTTTTTACAACACCATACCTTTCATCTCACCAAACAAGCTGTCCTACTTCATTACCGCCCAAGGCCGCCCAAGAGAACCACCAGACCACACTCAAGGACGTGATGAGACAAGCACCAAAAGACTTTGTCTCAGATCATGCCCTTATCCCATCTCTAACTAAGAGATCCTATCAGTCAAGCTAATGACTCTAAACAAGCGCTGCATGGGAGGCAACCCATGAAAGGTGTTTTTCTTATATTTTCTTTTCAATTAGTTTTAGTTAATGTCTAGTTTTGTTTTGAGTTTTGGATACAAGAATCTAAGAACCACACAATGATAAAGATGATATACCACAAGGAAGAATGTTCATAGTTGGCGCGACCTTGATGGCCGAGCAGAACCTCTCCACGCTTGCCCATGTCCTCTCAAGTCGCCCAACACACCATCCCATCACATCCCATCTGCATCATTCCACTGCATACACCATTCTTCAATTCATACACAAAATCAGGTTACATCTTTCTTTTTACATTCACAACGCCTATTACCTCTTTCTTAACTCACCTTAATGTGATTTTCTTTCACCGGGACGGTGCAAGTTAAGTCTGGGGGAGTTTTATTGTGTTACTAATGCATTTTTCTTTTCTTTGTCTTATGTTTTTTTCATGTTTTTCAAAAAGTTTTATTGAGTCAAAAACCAGTCCGGAAGTTATGAACTTGCTTTGAGAATTGAGAGTGTTGTGCTAACAATCCATGACCCTAGAGCAGAAACCAGCTAAAGGCACAAGCCTAACAGAAGCTCTTACAGTGGATCGACATGCTAGCTCAGCAAAATTTCTAAGGTAACCAAGCAATCTAGAGTTAACCTCACCCTTAATCAATCTTAATAACTCTTGTCAAGGGGATTGGCATACATGTCGACAGTTCCTTGCTTGATTTTCAATAAGATTTGTCTAACCTTGAAAGCAGTTCTCCTCTCTCTCCCATCCCTAAGGTAAGAAATACTTTATGAGAAAAGCTCTAAGAGCACAAGGAAAACAAGTAAGCATGAGGAATGCATATGTCTGTACCTTCATGTCTTATGGAATACCTTATCAAACAAGGAACAAGCTAAAGACTTATCCTGTGTTGATAGATGGGTCGATAGAAAAAATAAAATGATACCCTAGAAAAGTAGGGAGAAATCGACCTTTCAAAGTTCTGGATGTGAGAAAGAGAGAGGAAAAGAACTCAATGCACTTCAAAGACAATCTTGGAGAAGGTCAAGTAGGTAAGAACAAGTCTTAATGATCGATATTCCCTTGATAAAGAACTCACGCTTTATTTTATGCAAGAGGTTAGCAATAGAGAGTTTGGATTGCTGGATGAGACTAGTTGAGTTGGTATTGTTCGCTAAACTTGCAGGGTGTATGTGAAGCTAACCTTATGTTGCCTATGTTCTTAGTGGAATACAGGAAAATGGAACCCTTCACAGGATATTCAAAGGAGCAAGGGAGTTTCCACGTTTTCAAACCTCTTTCACTAGTTTAGATTCTGTTTGCTTGGGGACAAGCAAAGATCTAAGTCTGGGGGAGTTGATATACCTCTATTTACATGCCTTTTTATACTATTTTACTATGGTTTTCTAATGGTTTTTGGCAGTTTTTCTATCTAAAAGGTAGTTTTATGGATTTTAGTGCTAGAGTCATAAGTCAAAAGATGCATTTTGGAGCAAAACCAGAGGATTTGGACTTCAAACCAGCTCCACTGTCACAACATCAACTTTAAGAGGGCCCAAAAAAAGATCTACTCAATGGATTTCATCAAGACCAGTTCCCCGCGTGCTCTGAGTGAGTTAACTCTCCAACGCAATTGGATTGGCATCATTTGGATGAGTAGAAAATGAGTTATGGTCAAAATAGCAAAGACTGGTCTAGGCGGCTCTATCGAGAAACCGCGGCCGAACGAGCGGAACAGCTGGCCGAGGAACATCCGTCCCGCGGTCGGCCAACATCCAAACATTCGTACGTCCTGCCAAGTCCACGGCCGAGCCCACGTACCGATCCGGGAAGCATCGTCCGCGGTCGGCCAAACCATAATCACAAGCCACGACCATACCGCGCGAACAGGAAGGCAACGCCTTGCGGCCGCGCGGCACAACTCACGTTCCGCGGCCGATCTCACCGTCCGACAAGGAAGGCCTCGTCCCACGTCCTGCCCAAAAACTTCGGCCAATCTATCCACCCGGCCGAACCCGACGAACAAACGCGAAAACTCTCGGCCACGATCGACCCGACCGTGCCGATATCCGACTACGACTCGACAGCTGGCCAAACGTCCCGATCGACCGTCCGAACGGTACGGTCGACCCGAAGCCATTTTTAAAGCCCGTTTCACACGTTTCAAGCCCAATGTCAGCGCGGACTTACTAGATCTAGGTCTAGCCGCTTTTCTATACTTAGAGCATTATAAATACTTCTTTTTAGCCTTCTAACTCAAGAAGGAGGGAGACCACAATTTACTTTACATCTATAATAAAGTTTTGCTTGATTTTACTTTGTTCTTGCTTGTTCTCTTTCTAGAGATGATTCGAATCTCTGTTCTTATGAATATGGATTTGTTTTCCTTCTCTATGCTTATGATAGGATTTGTGTGTGGGTGTGAAAGATATGAATGAAATGTGGTGGAATGCAACAGTGGTATATGATGAGGTGGTAAGATGCAAACACAAACACAGTCAACAATTCCCTTTAACCATCATAGTCATTATAGTATAAGGGTTATCAATCCAAAATGGGAAATTGTCACTCTATGAGAATATGAAACAACCAGGAAGTCAAGCAAGCAGTAAATGATAGGTGGTAACACTAACAACCTAAATGAAAACAGTAAAGCAAGCAGCTCGACCAAGGACTCGAGTCGAGTAGGAACAGAGTACCAGCTCGATCGAGTTTAGGGTCGAGTTGAAAAAAAGCAATAAAGGCAGCGACTTTAACAAGCTAATGCGAGAATTAGGGTTCAAGACAGGGTTTTGCAATCAGGGAAGCTACACTTAATCAATCTGCTCTTAAAACTCCTTGTATCAAGGCTTCTCTTGATATTGGGCTTCTCAATGCCTAGCCAACCCTTTCCCAAGGTGAAGGCTATCAACCAAGGAATGATCTCAGAAACAGGGGGTTAGCCAGTGAGAATCAAACCTTGGAGGCCATAGGATCATTGCCCAAACTAATCCATCCAACCCCTTAGACTCCATTTCTAGAGCAAGAGTTTTGGAGCTCTTAGTGGATTTTTCCAGCGATTTCCATCACTTCCATGTGGAGAATCGCCTAAGGACATACAAGCCAGGGGTAGTGGTCATGTAGCCTTAAGATTATCCAAAAGAGAGAGAATCTAGATTAAGACCATAAGCAAGAAGGATTAAGCATATGAAACCTCTAATCTATCCCATCTCAAACCCTAATGGGTAACTACTCACTACACATGAATGTAAACACAAGCAAATGCAATGAAAAGAGACATCATAAGAAAGAGGAGATAAAGATAAACAACTTTTATTGAAATAAGCAAGTGCAAATACAAAGAGATTAATCCAGGATCTAGGATTCAAGAAGCAAGAGCTTCAAGAACACAAAGATGGGATTAGAGTTCTAAAAAGTAAAAGACAATAAATTAAAAGAAAGCTAAAACAAAATAATCTAAAGCTTGGTGGTTTTTTCGTGGCTTAGAGCCTTTAAATACAAGAGGATTAGGTTTAGGGTCAAAGGAAAGTCAAGGGGGAAGCAACATTTTTCGGGTTTGACTGTTGACTTCTCAGCTCGATCGAGTTGAAGCTTGGCCGGTCGAGTTGAGGAACTCGACCGGTTGGTCGAGTAGGTGGTCGAGCTGGTCTTCAAGATGGCTTCCTCCTTCTTCCTTTGCGTATCCAGTTGAGCTGCGTCCATGCACCAAGTCCTCCATGCTCCTCGTCCCATATGCTCCAGAATGCTCCAAAAGACCTATTTCAAAGGACCAAACATGCATATGTATGCAAATGCAACCTAAAACTACTATGAATGCATAAGAAGAGAAAAGGAACAAGATATGATGCTAAATGGATGCTAAAACTATGCAAAAGATGCATAAAAGATGTACTAAAACTATGTAAAATGCAAGTACATCCTATGCCTGAGTAGTTTACTTGTTAAGTGATAGGAAGTCAAAGGATGGCATTCATGTATGCTTGATGATTGATCACATGAATTAGGGTTTTACTTATAATCTTCATCTTTGCTTATACTTAATGCTTGTTGTTAATCTGGCCAATAAGCATATGATATAAGGTTGATTTGAGCCTCGAAAGTGCTGTATCATTCGCCTGAACTAGTATTTGGTGGGCAACCTCTTTTAGACTGCGAAAGTTGATTTACTTGTAGGTTGTGAACAATTGAACTTAATCGAACTAATGCTTGATTTAATCACCTAGGGACATACCAAAAGTTTAGCGACTAGGGAGGTTAACAAAGGGGTCGGAGCCACGAAAGTGGAAAGATCATACCATAGTGTTTGGAGTTCTAGATGCCACTTAATTACAATAACCCTAATCGATTGATTCTTGCTTCATGAATTGCTTATCTTAACTATCCTATTGCTTAGCCCTCATCTCCTATTGATTTCAACTTTCTTTACTTGCTTACTTTACTTGCATGCCTTTACTTTCACTACACTCAATCAATCTCATACTTTTTTCCCTAGCTAGATCTCAGTCTCATAGTTTGTAGTGTGCAATCTGGTCCTCGTGTTCGATACCCGTTTACTATTTCTGACCTGTGCACTTGCAAAATCAGGGATAGGAAAAGGGAAGACCTGATCCCGCGATCAGAAAGCAAATCACATTAAGATTGAGAGGTAATATTCAAAGTAAAAGAAAATAAAAGGAAATTCATTAAAATGAGATAAGGATAGAAAATGGAGATTTATAAGTGTCCATTGCACTAAGTACCACTTGAGATGACTATGTGTGGCGGTGAGAAGAACTCTCTTCCTCTTCTATGGGGCCATCGCCTTCTGAACCAAGCTCTGAGTCTAGTGAGAACTCACCAAGGTCAGGCTCATATGGTTCTCTAGCAGTGAGAGAAGGGCGAAAGAGTCTCTCCGGTGCAATGTGGCGGACTACACAAACAAGGCCTGAGATGAAACATGATTGGCACTCCACAATCTTCTCCAGCTTGCTCACACGGTCTAGGGCTTGATTAACTGCTATTCCAGTGCTGAGAACATGGCGTTCTTATTGGCGGCGCTGAGCTTTGACTGTGCGCTGAAGTGTGCGATATGTGAGGATGGGGAGTGATGGTTTCTCTCTTAATGGGATGTAGAAGTCTTCCTCCTTGGGCTGGAAAGTGACAAAACCTGATCGTAGGCTTGGGATGTCCTCATGTGGCAGCAAGACAAGCGAAGTGTTGGTTGGTCCAATTGGGAACTCATAGCAAAACTTGGTTGGGTTTTGAGTCCAACGGTTGAGGAAGTGAATTTGCTGAAGGTCATGGAGATCCAAAGGGATTGGGTTGGGCAGTGGCTCATAGTTGGGAATGGTGATTCCCACATGTTGCACTATGGCTGTGTTGAGTCTCCCAAATCGCACACAAAGCTTCTTGTTGCTTTCCAAGTCTTGAGCTAGATGCCTCACATTGATGAGTGTCTTTCCAAACAAAAGACCAAGGTTGGCCTTGTGTTCATGCTTGATTAATGGCGTGGTGAGGATGTAGAACTCATTGTTGTGACTTTGTTGGCTTCTGATATACCTCTATTTTACATGCTTTTTATGCTATTTTACTATGGTTTTCGAATGGTTTTCTAGTGGATTCTTGTGTTAAAAGGTAGTTTTTATGGATTTATACTGCAAAGAGTCATTTTAGGTAAAAAGGTGCATTATGGAGCAAAACAGAGGATTTGGACTTCAAACCAGTCCAATGCCACTGCATCAACTTTGGAAGGAGCTAAAAAAAGATCTACTCAATGGATTTCATCAAGACCAGTTCCCTGCGTGCTCTGATTGAGTTAACTTTCCAACGCAAGTGAAACGGCCTCATTTGGATGAGTAGAAAAGGAGTTATAACCAAAATAGATGAGACTGTCCAGGCCGCTCTATCGAGAAACCGCGGCCAAGCCGTGCAGAGCGGCCGGCCGAGGAATAATGTTTCGCGGTCGGCCAAAGTCCAAACTATCCGTCCAAGCTCCGGCCGAGTACACATCACGACCCGGGAAGCAATGTCCCGCGGTCGGCCAAGCCACAACCACTCAAGACGATGCCGCGCACGACCATGCCGTGCGAGCCGGGAAGCAACGCCTTGCTGCCGCGCGACCTAACTCACGTACTACGGCCGATGGCGCCGTCCAAGCCGGAAAGCCACGCCTCGCGTCCGGTCAAGAAACATTGACCAATCCTTCACCCGTCCGACCACAGCAGCCGACCACGAATTCTTCCGGCCACGACCGTTACGATCGACCCTAAACCTTGCTTCATATTCATAAGAGAGGATTCGAATCTCTGTTCTTATGAATATGAATTCGTGTTCCTTCTCTATGTCTGAGTAGTTTACTTGTTAAGTGATAGGAAGTCAAAGGATAGCATTCATGTATGCTTGATGATTGATCACAATTAGGGTTTTACTTATAATCTCCATCTTTGCTTATACTTAATGCTTGTTGTTAATCTGGCCAATTAGCATATGCTTAGGTTGATTTGAGCCTCGACAGTGCTGTATCATTCGCCTGAACTAGTATTTGGTGGGCAACCTCTTTTAGACTGCGAAAGTTGATTTACTTGTAGGTTGTGAACAATTGAACTTATCGAACTAATGCTTGATTTAATCACCTAGGGACATACCAAAAGTTTAGCGACTAGGTAGATTAACAAAGGGGTCGGAGCCTCGACAGTGGAATGATCATACCATAGTGTTTCAAGTTCTAGATTAGGCACCTAATTGCAGTAACCCTAATTGATTGATTTCATTGCTTCATGAATTGCTTATCTTAAGACTATCCTATTGCTTAGCCCTCTCTCCTATTGAATTCAATCTTTCTTTTTACTTGCATGCTTTACTTTCTCTGCACTCAACCAACTTATACTTTTGCCCTAGCTCGATCTCAATCTCATAGTTTGTAGTGTGCAATCTGGTCCTCGTGTTCGATACCCGTTTACTACTTCTGACCTGTGCACTTGCAGAATCAGGGATAGGAAAGGGAAGACCTGATCCCGCGATCAAGTTTTTGGCGCCGTTGCCGGGGACCAATTCGCACCTACAAGCTCTTGCAAGAGAGCTAGTCTAGGGTTTTCTTTTCCTTTTTAGTTTTTGTTATTTTTCCTTTTTCTTTTGATTTCGTTTTTCCTTTTTGTTTTTGAGCTTTTCAGGTTTTCCTAGTTAGATATGGAGAAGGATTCACAAGTCCTTGCCCTATAAAGGCGATCCACTTCGCCACATACCACCTCAAAGAGACCTCTTGACGAACAAGAGATGTCAAGCCCTCAAGCACCACCACCTTCTTGGGATAGTCCTCCAAAACTATCTCCTTGAAGACAAGAAGAAACTTCTTCCCTACCTTGAAGCAGCCGACCTGGAGACGTCTAGCCAAGCCGCATCTTACAGAGAAGAACACCTTCTAGCCACACCAGAAGAGGAGATTGACCCTGAACTGATCGAGTTCGTGAAGAGAGATCAATTCCATGATCTGTTTTCAGAGTATGCGCTGGAGCACATAGATCACTTTGATAATCTTTGTGATTCCTATGGAGTTTTTGACTTTGAGAAGAAGATGATGCTATTCAGCACATCACTAGCTGGACCAGCACTAGATTGGGCGCAGCATGAGCCACTTCTACAATCGAGTCATGGATCGATTTTAGAGAAGCTTTCTTGAAGAGATTTGCAAGGCCACCTTTCAAGTCCAAGTACAACCACTACTCTCATCAGCTGGAAGAGAGCGTGATGAAGAAGAATGGGGAGGCATACCACCCCATCCTGAAGTCTGAATGAAGAGCTAATCAAGCATGTGGAGAGAACCCTTTCTACAATTCTACTTCAGAGTGTGCAAAGGAGCATCTATGCAACTTTGAGCAGCTTTGCCACTACTATGGACTTGGAGACAACCCCAAGAAGATACAACTTTTCCAACTATCTAGCTGGACAAGCCAAAGAATGGGCTAAGTTCAATGCCCAACATGCTTTCAAGACTTGGAATGGATACAAAGGAAGCTTTCCTTACAGATTTGCTAAGGTCCATTTATGTTCCACCACCACGCCCAAGCTATTCACAACACCATCCATCATCACCAGACATAAATCAAGACACCACTTTTCCCAAGGAGAGCTTCACAAGCTGCGCGCCAAACCAAGATTGAAGAGATGCTTCAAGAGTACTTGAGAAATCAAGATGAGAGTACAAAGAAGATGGAGAGGAGAATCGATTTCATCCATGAGAGTCTTGGAAACAAATCTGAAGTCCTATTCAAGCAAGTGATCAAGCTTGATGAAGACATTAAGAAGTTAAGAGAGGATCATGATCGATCTCTAACCTAGTTAAGCTTGATGTTGCTGCCAAATATCAAGAGTTGCTGAACAAGAGCATGAGAATTGAAGATACTAGCTATGGCAATAGCAAGCATCTTGGATCATCTACAACCGCCTACAAGCCCTTGAAGGATCATCTCTCCAAGTACAAGAGAGAGAGGAGTCCAACACCCAACCACCCTCCCTTTTATTGCAATGCCATCACAAGAAGAAGCACTCACCAAGTCCATGAGGACAATGAAGAAGAAGAAAGAGAGTATGAGGAACAACTAATGATGAAGATGAAGAGCAGAGCATCGACATCAATGCTTCTCCAAAACAGAGCAAGGATACACCTAGCCCTGTTGACCCTCGTTTCTCACCAACACCACGAAGTCAAGCTTCTGAACTTCCAAGATTGGAAGCAATGCAAAGACCATCACCACCTACTGAAGAAGAAGATACTTGGCATATGATCCCATTGATCCCAACAAGATAAGCCCCATGAAGCTTAAAGAGTTCAATGCTAAGGTGAAATCACTTCCATTCTATGTCACTTTTGAAGAAGCTTGGGATAAGCATGATCTAGTGGAGTTCTTTTTCACAACTAGTGAAACCAAAGAAGAAGTACACAACTTTTTCAGAAGGCACGATTTCCCATGCCCCTCATGCAGTCAATCAACCATCATCACCACCATCACACCACCACCTGAATGGTATGTCAATTCCATATCAAGAGAGAAGCTTGCTGAGTTCAATCAGTTTGTCCAAACTCTTCCAGCCAGCATGTCTTCCAACAAGCTTGGCGCCACTACCCATTCACCACCTTCTTCCACAACTGCAGAGAGACACCTCAGGACATCAAAGAGCTTTTTGAGAAAGCTAAAGTTCAGCCTACCTTCAAGACCCTCTACAAGATTGAAGACCCAGGTCAATTCTCTATTCCCTGTCAAGTAAATGGTCATTACTTTGATAGAACACTATGCGATTCTGGCTCTTGCATAAACCTCATGCCAACCCAAACCGCCAAACTCCTTGGCATCACACGCTTGCAACCTGCTCAAATTAGTATTGGACTTGCTAACCATACTATAGCCAAGCCAAGAGGAGTTGTTATTGATGTTCTTCTAGAGATTGGAGATATCAAGATCCCGGTGGACTTTCATGTCATGAACATCAAAGGAGGATGTGACACACCATTGATACTAGGCCGACCCTTTTTGGCCACTGCTGGAGCTGTCATGGACCTTCCAAACAGGCGAATGTCCTTAGCCAATGTTGACAAGACAGTCTTTTACAAGACCATACCATTCATCTCACCAAACAAGCTGTCTTACTCATCACTGCCCAAGGCCGCCCAAGAGAACCACCAGACCACACTCAAGGTCACAATGAGACAAGAACTAAAAGACTATGTCTCAGGCCGTGCCCTTACCCCATCTCCAACTAAGAGATCCTATCAGTCAAGCTAATGACTCAAAAAAGCGCTGCATGGGAGGCAACCCATGAAAGGTGTTTTTCTTACTTTTCTTTTCAATTAGTTTTAGTTAATGTCTAGTTTTGTTTTGAGTTTGGATATCTAAGAACCACACAATGGTAAAGAAGATATACCACAAGAAGAATGTCATAGTTGGCGCGACTTGATGGCCGAGCAGAACCTCTCCACGCTCGCCCATGTCCTCTCAAGCGCCCAACACACCATCCCATCTCATTCCATCTGCATCTCACCCATCCCACCTCACCACACTTGCATTCCATACACTACCATCATTCCACTGCATACACCATTCTTCAAGTAACACAAATCAGGTTACATCTTTCTTTTTACATTCACAACCACTTTATTACCTCTTTCTTTAACTCCCTTAATTGGATTTTCTTTCACCGGGACGGTGCAAGTTAAGTCTGGGGGGATTGTCGGTACTAATGTGTTTGTTCATGGTTGTTTTATCTTATAATTGGTTTTTCCTTACCCACTTTTTCAAAACTTCTGTTTTATTGAGTCAAAACCAGTCCGGAAACTATGAACTTGCTTTGAGATTTGATAGTGTTATGCTAACAATCTATGACCCTAGAGCAGACATCAGCTGAAGGCACAAGCCTAACAGAAGCTCCTACAGTGGATCGGCATGCTAGCTCAGCGAAATTTCTAAGGTAACCAAGCAATCTAGAGTTAACCTCACCCTTAATCAATCTTAATAACTCTTGTCAAGGGGATTGGCATACATGTCGACAGTTCCTTGCTTGATTTTCAATAAGATTTGTCTAAAAAGAGTTCTCCTCTCTCTCCCATCCCAAATGGTAAGTAATGTTTATGAGAAAAGCTCAAAGAGCACAAGGAAAACAAGTAAGCATGAGGAATGCATATGTCTGTACCTTCATGTCTTATGGAATACCTTATCAAACAAGGAACAAGCTAAAGACTTATCCTGTGGTTGAAAGAAGGTCAATAGAAAAAATAAAATGATACCCTAGAAAAGTAGGGAGAAATTGACCTTTCAAAGTTCTGATGTGAGAAAGAGAGAGGAAAAGAACTCATTGCACTTCAAAGACAATCTTGGAGAAGATCAAGTGGGTAAGAACAAGTTCAATTGATCGATTTCCCTTGATAAAGAACTCACGCTTTAAATTTATGCAAGAGGTTAGCAATAGAGAGTTTGGATTGCTGGATGAGACTAGTTGGGTTGGTATTGTTCGCTAAACTTGCAGGGTGTATGTGAAGCTAACCTTATGTTGCTATGTTCTTAGTGGAATACAGGAAAGGAACCTTTCACAGGATTTTCAAAGAAGCAAGGGAGTTCCACGTTTTCAAAACCTCTTCACTAGTTTAGATTCTTTTGCTTGGGGACAAGCAAAGATCTAAGTCTGGGGGAGTTGATATACCTCTATTTTACATGCTTTTTATGCTATTTTACTATGGTTTTCTAATGGTTTTCTAGTGGATTCTTGTGTTAAAAGGTAGTTTTTATGGATTTATACTGCAAAGAGTCATTTTAGGTAAAAAGGTGCATTATGGAGCAAAACAGAGGATTTGGACTTCAAACCAGTCCAATGCCACTGCATCAACTTTGGAAGGAGCTAGAAACACTTTGGCCTATTTTTTGTGATTGGCGATCGTTAGAGTCATTCGAATAGGTTGGGGAAACAATAATCTTTTGCGGGTTTCAAAGTGATCACACCAAACAAGCCCAATCGGAGGAAATTTAACTTGAAGCACAAGATGGTCATGCCGTGTTTTCCCTTTCTATCCACAGCGGTAAACCGCAGCCTCCCCGATTTCAGATGAAATCCGTTGAATCCTCCAACAGTTCGATGCGATTTTTCAGTATCACCGGAGCTACCGCCAAATTGCGAGATTGAGTAACCCATTACTCTCAAGGAAGGAGTCGACCCTGTCAATGTGTGACCCTATCAATACGCTCATTTTCAGAAGATGCTCGACACGGGTACAAACGAGCAGATGCTCGACACGGGTTAGTCAGACTAAGTTCGAGTCCATTCTCATCTCCGGTGGTCTTAGTCAAGGAAAAGGACAGGTCGTGGCAATTTTGTACAGATTATCACGTTCTCAATGCGGCGACAATGAAGGAATGTTTCCCAATTTCAACAGTGGACGATAGATATGCCTGACGAGCTCCACGGTGCGGTCATCTTTACCAAGCTCGACTTGACTGCCGGTTATCACCTAGTCAAAGTTCAAGAAGTTATATTCCAAAGACGACATTCCGTACTCATAACAGCCATTATGAGTACCTGGTCATGCAGACACGCCATCCACTTTTCAGTCCTTGATTAATTCCATCTTCCGCTCGTATCTGCGCAAATTCGTTTGGGTCTTTTTTGATGATATTCTGGTTTACAGCAAATCAGATTAGGAACACTTGAAGCATATGACCATCGTCTTGGAGATCTTGCGAAACGTTGTTCTCTTTGTGAAGAGGAAGAAGTGTAAGTTTGGGAAAACAGAGCTTGAATACTTGGACCACATCATATCTGGTGCAGGCGTTAAGGTCGATCAAACAAAGATTCAGACTTAGACGAGTTGGCCTTCTCCAAAAAGAATCATTGCCTTAGAAGGATTCATCGACTTTAGTAAGCGGTCGAGCAATGATTCAAAATCCACAGAGATCACAAAAGTCTATGATTTCTCATGTACCAAGTGAATGGGAAGCTCATGGGATACAACTAAGAAATAACGTACAACCCCGATTCAACAAACTTAGCAGCGGATGCTCTGTCAAGACGAGTCGACATCCCCTGTAACCAATAAGCGGCCATCTGGGCTGATCTCAGAGACTTACAGGACACAAACGTATACCTGATCCTTGAGGCACGGTCTTGTTAGATGATGAGAGTTTATGATTGGAAGAAGTATTGTATTGAATCTCATGAGGAGAATAATGATCACGTTACATAATTATATACCAAAGAGATTTCTAAACTAGATAGACACAAATATGTAAATATCTCCATATAATAAATATACAGTATTTGACAATAATACTTATGGGCTTCAACATAAATAACGGAATGAGGTTGACATATGAGCTTCACATAATACGTAAATGATGGAGTGGAGATCTCTCGGTAATGAAGAAAGAGAACGTGTGTGGTGATGGCGCTAAAAATGTAGACATGGTCTTCGGAAGACAATAGAGGGAGATGTGCTGAAAGCTAGAGGTGTAAGAAAGAGATGGTGTTGAAAAGAAGATCACAAAGATTCAATGGCCTTTTTCTTTCCTTTTTTTTTCAGAATAAGATATTACAAAGAAGAAGAAGGTAAAAATAGAGCCTAGAGAATGAGCAAGAGATGTAGAAGTGAGGAGAAACTAAGAAAACATTTTTTTCTCTCTTTGTAAAAAGAAAACGAGAAAGTGATATACCTCTATTTTACATACTTTTTATACTATTTTAGTATTGTTTTCTAATGGTTTTTGGCAGGTTTTCTATCTAAAAAGGTAGTTTTACTGTGTTTATAGTGTCTAGAGTCTAAACAGGTGAAATGATGCATTTTGGAGCAAAACCATAGGATTTGCGCTTCAAGCCGCCATACACAAGCATCAACTTTAAGAGGGCCCAGAAAAAGATCTACTCAATGGATTTCATGAAGACCAGTTCCCTGCGTGCTCTGAGTGAGTTAACTTTCCAACGCAACTGGAATGGCCTCATTTGGATGAGTAGAAAAGGAGTTACAACCAAAAGAGTGAAGACTGTCCAGGTGGTTCTATCGAAAAACCGTGGCCAAGCCGTGCATAGCGGCCGGCCGAGAAACGAATGTTTCGCGATCGGCCAAATCAAATCCATCCGTCTGAAGTCTCGGCCAAAGTTCAAACACATCCGTCCGAGTACGCATCACGACCCGGGAAGCAATGTCCCGCGGTCGGCCAAGCCACGACCACTCAATGCCATGCCGCGCGAGCCGGGAAGCAACGCCTTGCGGCTGCGCGACCTATCTCACGTACCACGGCCGATGGCGCCGTCCGAGCCGGGAAGCCACGTCCCGTGTCCGGCCGAGAAAACATCGGCCAATCCTTCACCCGTCCGACCACAGCGGCCGACCACGAATCCGTCAGGCTACGACCGTTCCGATTGTACTAAGAGCGGCCATGACCCGATCATCCGGCCAATCGTCCCGACCTACCGTCCGATTTCGATGTTTGCATTATCTTTGATTTCGATGTTTAGCTAGGGATTATCATAGAGTGTTTGTCTCGTCTTTTGCACTTAACTGATGCTGATTGCTTTACCGTGCATCTAGTAATCCGATCTTAGGTTGATTTGAGCCTCGACAGTGTTGTATCATTCGCCGGACATATTCTTTGGCAAGCTAGGTTTCTTAGACTGCGAAAGTTGATCTACTATAATCTAGTGAACTGTATCAGAACCTATTCATTCTAAAGCTTGATTTAATCACCTAGGGACATACCAAAAGTTTAGCGACTAGGTAGATTAACAAAGGAGCCGGAGCCTCGAAAGTGGAATGGTTTTATATTCGTGATCTGTGTTCTAGACGGTTCTTAATATCCCAACATCCCTAATCAATTCATCTATCATTGTTTCATTGATCATTGCTTGCTTCTCTGCGATTAGCCCCTGTTGACCTAGCGCTTCTTCCTTATTGATTTACAACCTCGTTTACTTGCTAGTTCTGTTCACCATTACAACCTCAAACCATACTTTTGTTTTAGCTTGATCCAAAATCCATAGTTTCAAAGTGTACTCAATAGCCAGTCCTTGTGTTCGATACCCATACTTCCGCGATCTGTGCACTTGCAGAGGTCTAAGAGTTTGGTAAAACCTGACTCAACATCAAGTTTTTGGCGCCGTTGCCGGGGACTGCAGCAGTACCTTTGAAGCTCGATTAGGATCTAGTCTAGAATTTTTACTTGTTTTGCTTGTTTTTGCTTTTGAATTTCTAGTTTTTGGTTTCTTTTTCTTTGATTTTTGCTTTTGCATTTGTTTTTCCTTTTTGATTTAGTTTGTTTCCTAGATTCTTTTCAGGTGCATGACTAGGAGGTCCAACAAAGACAACCTAGTTGAACATCCAGATATAGACAGCTCGAGAAGTTAATTAGGAAGCAAAAAGCCCAAGAGATGGCCGACGAAGCAGCTCGCGCTCATGCCGCTGAAGTGGCGCAAGCTAATGAAGAAGGACGAGATCCACCTCCTCCTCCTCCTAATCCACAAGACCCTGCTGGGGACATCAATGTGCAACCTCAAGCAGGCACCCAAACAATCGGATATTATGACTCTCGGGAAGGAACAGCTCTCGCTCGGCCAGACGAACTTAGCGCGACAGAAACTGTCCGCGTGGAACGCATGGACAGGAAGGAAACAGGCCGCGCTCGGCCGGAATCACGTACCGTTACGGTCGATCCGGGAAGCAAACGTTCGGCCTCGGCCGAATTTCTCGTCCATACGCAGGATTTGGCCGACCAAATCGCACGACCGCGACAAATCCATCGGCCATCGGCCCAAACTTTTCTCGGCCAAGGTAAGTCCCCTTTTCATTAATTCAAACCGGTTTTAACCAATCCTAAACCAACTTAAACCGGTTTTCAATCAAAATTCGAATTTGAAAAGGAAAATTATAGGATTGATCTTTATACTTTACCTTTCCCTTGAAAACAAAGAACCTCTCTTTCTTCTCCAAAACCCTAAACTCCATTAGAGGAACTCTAAGAGCTTTGATTTCAAAACTTTTACTGTTCATAACTCTAAATTGGAATTTACTTGCTCTTGCAACCATTATTCACTTTTCAATACACAAGGTATGTCTTCTAACTCTAATCCATGTTTATGCAAGATCGAAATTTCAATAAGTTTCTTGTTTGGTCTAAACTCTTGTCTAAACTTGAAATTGCATCTTATTAGTCTTGTAATGAACTTAGCTAGGTGGAACCTAGGTGGTTTAGAGTTATTTAGAAGTTTAATTTCACAATTGAATAGTTTTTCACAAAACTTATTGGGCATTCCAAACCCCTTATTCAAAGGTGAAATTGCTTAGGCATACTTCAATTCATTAGTTTATCTAGTGATTACTTGGATTAGAAACTCAATTTCTCTTGATTTGCTAAAAATTTCGATTTTAAGCACCATAATCTTGAGATGAACAGTAAAATCCGAAAATTAACTTTGAAAAAGTGAAATTTCCATTTTGTTTCTTTGATTCATGATTAAGCCTTGAGTTGTTCCATTATTCCATATCATTATTACAACTCAATTAGCTTATCTTTCTTTTGCATTAATCACAAACTCATGTCTCTTCCCAAGAATTTGCTCTTGTAGGTACCCAATGGCAAAGACAAAAGGAAATGAAGTATGAAGAAGAAGAAGATCCCATTCATGGAACCACCAAAGAAACAAATCAAGCTAGGGAGTAGTAGCTCCAATGCAAGAGCAGCAATACCAACTTCACCACATTCCATTGATGCAAGTCAAGAACATGTGGAGAGTCCAAGAAGAGAAGAAGATTGGGCACTTGTAAGCTTTGTTGGAGAACAAATCCAAGACCCAAGAAAGTGTAAGAAGGCAATGGAGAAGGTGAACATCGAACCTTGTGTGAAGATGGACACCCAACCCTTGACCTTCTCAAGATAAGAGATGATGTCACATGGTACATAAGGAAGCTAGGCTTGAGCAAGCTCTTCAAGCTAGAGTGCAGTGAGTACTCACTAACCAAGGAGTTCCTCTCCACAGTAGCTCTTGCCTTTCCCAACCACAATGGAGACCAACCAGCTGGTGATGGACTCCTACTCTTCAAGATAGGCGATGCCAATGGGCGCATCTCCATCTCAGCTCTATGCCAACTCTTTGGACTTCCCAATGAGACAGCACATGACTTCAAGGAGAACTCAAAGAGGAAACAAGCTGCCTTTGCTGATTGGACACACTTTGCCAATGAACCATTCTTGCCTTCAAGATCAAAGGTGTCTAGAATCACTCATCCAGCCATTCGCTATGTGCACCGCCTCATCTCCACCACTTTCCAATGCAAACAAGAAGCCAACAAGGTCACAACTGATGAGTTCTACATCCTCACCACACCATTCATCAAGCATGAGTACAAGGCCAACCTTGGCTTTTACTTGCCAAGACATTCATCAATGTGAGGAAGCTAGCTCAAGACTTGGAAGGCAACAAGAAGCTTTGTGTTCGTTTTGGGAGGCTTATCACGGCCATAGTGCAACATGTGGGGATTGACATTCCCAACTATGAGCCACTACCCAAGCCAACCCCTTTGGATCTCCATGCTCTTCAGCAATCCACTTCCTAAACCGTTGGACTAAAGACCCAACTCGGTTTTGCTATGAGTTTCCAATTGGTCCAGCCAACACTTCCCTTGTCTTGCTGCCACATGAAGACATCCCAAGCCTACGCTCAGGTGTTGTCACTTTCCAGCCCAAGAGGAAGACTTCTATGTTCCATCAAGTGAGAAACCATCATTCCCCATGCTCACCTATCGCACACTTCAGCATGCAGTCAAGACTCAACGCCGCCACCAAGAACGCCATGTTCTCACTACTGGCATGGCCGCACCAAGCTCTAGACCGTGTTAACAAGCTGGAGAAGATAGTGGAGTGCCAATCTCGCTTCATCTCACGCCTAGTTCGTGTAGTTCGCCACATTGCACCGGAGAGACTCTTTCGCCCTTCTTCCACCGCTAGAGAGCCATATGAGCCTGACCTTGGTGAGTTCTCACTAGACTCAGAGCTTGGTTCAGAAGGCGATGACCCCATAGATGAGGAAGAGAGTTCTTCTCACTGCCACACATAGTCATCTCAAGTGGTACTTAGTGCAATGGACACTTACAAATCTCCATTTTCTATCCCTATCTCATTTTAATGAATTTCTCTTTATTTTTCTTTTACTTTGAATATTACCTCTCACCTTAATGTGATTTGCTTTCACCGGGACGGTGCAAGTTAAGTCTGGGGGGAGTTTTATTGTGTTACTAATGCATTTTTCTTTCTTTTCTTATGTTTTATTCACTTTGTTTCATGTTTTTCAAAAAGTTTTATTGAGTCAAAAACCAGTCCGGAAGTTATGAACTTGCTTTGAGAATTGAGAGTGTTGTGCTAACAATCCATGACCCTAGAGCAGAAACCAGCTAAAGGCACAAGCCTAACAGAAGCTCTTACAGTGGATCGACATGCTAGCTCAGCAAAATTTCTAAGGTAACCAAGCAATCTAGAGTTAACCTCACCTTAATCAATCTTAATACTCTTGTCAAGGGGATTGGCATACATGTCGACAGTTCCTTGCTTGATTTTCAATAAGATTTGTCTAATCTTTAAAGAGTTCTCCTCTCTCTCCCATCCCAAATGGTAAGTAATTTATGAGAAAAAGCTCAAAGAGCACAAGGAAAACAAGTAAGCATGAGGAATGCATATGTCTGTACCTTCATGTCTTATGGAATACCTTAGTCAAACAAGGAACAAGCTAAAGACTTATCCTGTGGTTGAAAGAAGGGTCAATAGAAAAAATAAAATGATACCCTAGAAAAGTAGGGAGAAATTGACCTTTCAAAGTTCTGATGTGAGAAAGAGAGAGGAAAAGAACTCATTGCACTTAAAGACAATCTTGGAGAAGATCAAGTGGGTAAGAACAAGTTCAATTGATCGATGTCCCCTTGATAAAGAATTCACGCTTTAAATTTATGCAAGAGGTTAGCAATAGAGAGTTTGGATTGCTGGATGAGACTAGTTGGGTTGGTATTGTTCGCTAAACTTGCAGGGTGTATGTGAAGCTAACCTTATGTTGTCTATGTTCTAGTGGAATACAGGAAAGGAACCTTTCACAGGATATTCAAAAGAGCAAGGGAGTTCCACGTTTTCAAACCTCTTTCACGGATTTAGATTCTTTTTGCTTGGGACAAGCAAAGATCTAAGTCTGGGGGAGTTGATATACCTCTATTTTACATGCTTTTTATACTGTTTTAGTATTGTTTTCTAATGGTTTTTGGCAGGTTTTCTATCTAAAAAGGTAGTTTTACTGTGTTTATAGTGTCTAGAGTCTAAACAGGTGAAATGATGCATTTTGGAGCAAAACCATAGGATTTGCACTTCAAGCATGCACAAGCACAACTTTAAGAGGGCCCAGAAAAAGATCTACTCAATGGATTTCATCAAGACCAGTTCCCTGCGTGCTCTGATTGAGTTAACTTTCCAACGCAACTGGAACGGCCTCATTTGGATGAGTAGAAAAGGAGTTACAACCAAAAGAGTGAAGACTGTCCAGACGGCTCTATCGAGAAAGCGCCCAACCGCGCAGTCCGGCTGGCCGAGAAACGAATGTTCCGCTCGGCCAAATCAATCCGTCCGTCTGAAGTCTCGGCCAAAGTTCAAACCTCCGGCCGATCACGCATCACGACCCGGGAAACATGTCCCGCGGTCGGCCAAGCCACGCCACTCACGCCAGCCGCGCACGACCATGCCGCGCGAGCCGGGAAGCAACCTCGCGGCCGCGCAACCTTCCGCGTACCACGGCCGATGCGCCGTCCGAGCCGGGAAACTACGTCCCGCGTCCGGCCGAGAATCATCGGCCAATCTTCACCGTCCGACCACAGCGGCCGACCACGAATCCGTCCGGCCACGACCGTTCCGACTCGGCCACGACCCGATTCCGGCCGATCGTCCCGACCGACCGTCCCAACGCCGCGGTCGACCCGAAGCCCGTTTTGAAGCCCGTTTCATATTTTCAAGGCCCGGCTTAACCCTAAGCCGCCTCTGAAGACCTAGCACTATATATATAGCTTTTTAGCCTCTTGTGAAAAGAGAGCCGCCCTTGTATTTCGATTTCCTACTCTAAGTTTTATTGCAATCATGTTTTCTTCATCTCTATGTGTGTTTGCTTTGATCATGTCTGAGTAATCCACTAGTTAGGTTGCTAGGGTTACTATTCAATGAGTTGCTTGCATGATCTTTGATTTCGATGATTAGCTAGGGATTATATTAGAGTCTTTGTCTCGTCTTGTGCACTTAACTAATGCTGATTGCTTTACCGCGCATCTAGTAATCCGATCTTAGGTTGATTTGAGCCTCGACAGTGTTGTATCATTCGCCGGACATATTCTTTGACAAGCTAGGTTTCTTAGACTGCGAAAGTTGATCTACTATAATCTAGTGAACTGTATCAGAACCTATTCATTCTAAAGCTTGATTTAATCACCTAGGGACATACCAAAAGTTTAGCGACTAGGTAGATTAACAAAGGAGCCGGAGCCTCGAAAGTGGAATGGTTTTATATTCGTGATCTGTGTTCTAGACGGTTCTTAATATCCCAATATCCCTAATCAATTCATCTATCATTGTTTCATTGATCATTGCTTGCTTCTCTGCGATAGCCCCTATGACCTAGCGCTTTTCCTTATTGATTTACAACCTCGTTATACTTGCTAGTTCGGTTCACCATTACAACCTCAATCATACTTTTGTTTTAGCTTGATCCAAAATCCATAGTTTCAAAGTGTACTCAATAGCCAGTCCTTGTGTTCGATACCCATACTTCCGCGATCTGTGCACTTGCAGAGGTCTAGAGTTTGGTAAAACCTGACTCAACATCAGAAAGATGATACAAAAGTCTATGAAGACTTGAATAAGAAGCACAATGGCTTAGAATCAGAGGTTTATGATGAATTTGAATACTTGGAAACACTTTAACTTAAACAAAAATAAAAAGATGTTCTATGGCTAAAAAAAACAAAAACATGAGTTTGATCGTTTGATCGAAACTCTTGAGCATAACATGTTCTAATAATGATGAGAGTTTAGGATTGTAAGAATTATATTTACTCTCATAAGAAGAATAATGATCATGTTACATAATTATATTAAAGAGACTTCCTAAACTACATAATAAATATCTCTATATAATACATATACAATATTGATGATCTTTTAGATCCTCTAATAGGTCTTACAACCATACATCGATCATGGTAATTGTGGATAGGCTGTCTAACGCAGCACATTTTGTACCCTTGACACACCCTACACGGCTAAGTCTGTCCCTGCAAAGTTTATGTAGTATGTTGTCAAACTTCATGAAATTCCAAAGACAATTGTCTTCGAGTGCGACCCTATCTTTCTAAATGCACTTTGGCCTATTCTTTGTGATTGGCGATCGTTAGTCATTCGAACAGGTTGGGGAAACAATAATGTTTTGCGTGTTTCAAAGTGATCACACCAACCAAGCCCAATCGGAGGAAATTTAACGTGAAGCACAAAAAGGTCATGCCTTGTTTTCCCTTTCTATCCACAGCGGTAAACCGCAGCCTCCCCGATTTCAGATGAAATCCGTTGAATCCTCCAACAGTTCGATGCGATTTTTCAGTACCACCGGAGCTACCGCCAAATTGCGAGATTGAGCCACCCATTACTCTCAAGGAAGGAGTCGACCCTGTCAATGTGTGACCCTATCAATACGCTCATTTTCAGAAGATGCTCGACACGGGTACAAACGAGCAGATGCTCGACACGGGTTAGTCAGACTAAGTTCGAGTCCATTCTCATCTCCGGTGGTCTTAGCCAAGAAAAAGGTCAGGTCGTGGCGATTTTGTACAGATTATCACGTTCTCAATGCGGCGACAATGAAGGAATGTTTCCCAATTTCAACAGTGGACGATATATATGCCTGACGAGCTCCACGGTGCGGTCATCTTTACCAAGCTCGACTTGACTACCGATTATCACCTAGTCAAAGTTCAAGAAGTTATATTCCAAAGACGATATTCCGTACTCATAACAGCCATTATGAGTACCTGGTCATGCAGACACGCCATCCACTTTTCAGTCCTTGATTAATTCCATCTTCCGCTCGTATATGCGCAAATTCGTTTGGGTATTTTTTGATGATATTCTGGTTTACAGCAAATCAGATTAGTTGAGAAAGATGATACAAAAGTCTATGAAAACTTGAATAAGAAGCACAATGGCTTAGAATCAGAGGTTCATGATGAATTTGAATACTTGGAAGCACTTTAACTTAAACAAAAATAAAAAGAAGTTCTATGGCTAAAAAAAAAACAAAAACGAGAGTTTGATCGTTTGATCGAAACTCTTGAGCATAACATGTTCTAATAATGATGACAGTTTAGGATTGTAAGAATTATATTTACTCTCATATGAAGAATAATGATCATGTTACATAATTATATTAAAGAGACTTCCTAAACTACATAATTAATATCACATAATTATATTAAAGAGACTTCCTAAACTACATAATTAATATCTCTATATAATACATATACAATATTGATGATCTTCTAGATCCTCTAATAGGTCTTACAACCATACATCGATCATGGTAACTGTTGATAGGCTGTCTAATGCAGCACATTTTGTACCCTTGACACACCCTACACGGCTATGTCTGTCCCTGCAAAGTTTATGTAGTATGTTGTCAAACTTCATGAAATTCCAAAGACAATTGTTTTCGAATGCGACCCTATCTTTGTAAATGCATTTTGGTGTGATCTTTGGAAACTGTCTAGTACAAAGTTGTGTATGACGTCAGTTTATCTCTCTCAATCCGACATTCGAACAGAAGTTACTAATTGGTGTATCGAGCAGTTCTTGAGGTGGGTTGTCCTTGACAATCCAAAGCAATGGAATTCCATGATCCCCTGGGGCAAATACTAACACCACATACCATTCTTCTTTGACGGGTGTGATACCATTAAAGTTGTGTACGGTCGTGACCCACCACCCTTGGCAGGCTACGAGTTGAGCACGACCCCTATTCAGGAGCTTGACGAGCACTTAGCTACAAGAGACGAGTTAATGCAGGAGCTCATAACCCATTTACATATTGCAGCTAATCCGATGAAGCAGGAAGCAAATGGAAAGCATCGGGACATTACCTTTCAGGTTGCCGATTGGGTCTTTCATCAACTACAACCTTATGTTTTTGATGTCTCACTGTTGAAGCAAAGGCTGGGCTCAGAGACACCAACATCAGGTACATTACCTCTGATGAGAAAAAATGGACGCTTGCACCTCATTCTGGACAAGATATTGGATGTCAGGGAGGTTCACACGAATGGTTCACTGAAAAAGGAAGCTCTGGTACTCTGGCGAGGACTTTCGGATGCAAACACAACTTGGGAGGATGTAACTCAACTCAGCTTCAACAAAGCTTTCTTTACTTGGAGCTTGAGGACAAGCTTCTTTTCGACGACAGGGGAGTAATACTGGACCGCAACTAATTAGAAGAACATCAAACCCGATTCAAATTCCAAACCCGAAATACTTCAATTGATCCGGTTCGATTTATTTTATGTTTTGTAATTGTT
This sequence comes from Microthlaspi erraticum, assembly GCA_902728155.2. Classification (NCBI taxonomy): domain Eukaryota; kingdom Viridiplantae; phylum Streptophyta; class Magnoliopsida; order Brassicales; family Brassicaceae; genus Microthlaspi; species Microthlaspi erraticum. The sequence goes on from CACVBM020001180.1 coordinate 176,301, forward strand.
TAGTTCAGTTAATAACGAGAAGATATGGTCTTCCTCTTGTTGAGGCCCCATTTCCAAGTTTGTAGGAGTCGTTACTCCACTTTGCTTCCTGTATATAAGTAAATGAAAAAAAGCCAAAAGGAGGCAACCTCAATTGCCCAAAATCAAGTGTCTTGTTCTTATATTTTTTTTTAGTTTGAGTTCTAAATCCGATCCCATCACAAACTAAGGAATAGATAGGCACCTACAAATCAGGAGGACAGAAAACTAACAAAAACAAAACAAAACAAAACTCGGGAACCAACTTTCCAAAGTGCGAAAACTAAACCCAAATTTAATCAGAAAATTTATCAACCAGCAAATAAAAAAGAGGAGAGGAGCAATCTCTTTCTGAAGGATAAGTGACCTTGATGAGTTGTTCAAAGCACTACAAGTTGCGGTTTCTAGAAAACTCACTATTATAAATAGGAATTATATAAACATAAACAAACAATCGATATGTATACTGTTTGCTTTTATATGATTTAACTAGATGTAAAATACTTTCTGAGCTTCAATCAAGTCTCTTGTAGTAGAGTTGTTCCCTATGAAACTAGAGTTGTTCATCTACACAAAGTCCTTATCATGTACACAACAAGCAATACACATGTTCCTTCCAAAATAGCTGCAGCTTATAACAAACAAAAACAGTCGATGGTTTAGCTAACCAAACACTCTCTTTTTCTCTTATCGCCTTCTGTCTCATCGTAGCCTGCTTCTCTGATCATTATTTCTCCTCAAACTCGACATCAATGATTTGAGACTTAGGTGGCTTTTTAGAGTTTCCCTTGTTGTTGTTGTTGTTGATGTTGTTGTTGTTGCCGTCTCTTGAGAAGAAGTCACCTTGTGGCTGCCACACTATGTTTCTACATCCTTCGCATCTGATGACTTGGTTCTTGTATCCTATGAACTGCCTCTTACACGCCGGGCATTCTCCCTGTGAAGCACCAAAACGTAATGTAACAGAGCTTTAAATGAACATTTGGTTCAAGAATAGAGGTGATATTTTATTAGCTATATACATATATACCTTGATGACAAAGTTATTAGCCACTGCACCAATGAGAAGAGGGCCAGCAATTGGAAGGACCCATGTTGCGAGTATTATCACTCGGAACAGCCATCCAGAGAGGGCAAACCAAATAAAGAAAATAGTCTGGAGGTGCAGAAGCCAAAGCATATCCAAGAAGCAGAATTAGATATTATAAAACTCTTACAATAGGATTTACAGAAAACCATGTAGAATCCGACAGGTTAACCAAAATATATGTTTCTTTTGGATGCTCTGCTACTCAATGAAACCAATGGAATGCGAATAATATTTGCTCATATCATATGACTGATAAATCTTCACCCACAGAAATAAAAAATTTGCAAGATATTTCTAGTCACTATAAGGCCAAAAATGTACAGAACTCAAAGGACAGTCAGATTCAGGTGACTCAAAATAGGATCACATTCACCAGAAGAGCAACAATGAAGGCAGTGGAAAATATCTTATTTGTTGTAATTAGGATACTAGTGCTTTAAAAAATTTCGAGATTCCGGTTCAATCATAACAGAGTAAAAGCAAGAGACAATAAATCACTGAGTTGTCTGCAGGTGTTCTACTTACAGCGAAACTTCCACCGAGCGGTGTGTTCAAGAAATCACTGAATTGCTTCCTGTACTGTTAAGATAAAGAAAAAAAAACGCAAAAGTCATGTAGGTACAATACAACCAAGTGAAACAAAATGAAGAAAAAATAGGAACTGAATCGAAAGAATCAACTTTTATCTTTAATGGTCTCACTTTTCTCCCTCTGCAAATCAAATGTTCTTTTCGTATAGATGACACCGAATTGTAAAATTTCACATCATTCTCTTTCTCAAAATTCTCACTATTCACTTCAAGTTCAGTTTTTCAATCCTCAATCTCAGAATCTAGCTGAAAGATGTCTACGAGCCATTTCAAGAAGCAACTGAGAAACGCACCTTGGGGAAATTTCTACTGAAATCGACGGATAAGCTCCTGACGCGGGGGCTAATTCCAAATTCGCGATCAATCTCACGAGCACGGTCACCGGCAGAACTTGCGGCGGAGCTAATCCGGCGAGATACGGCGTACTGGCGGTCGATTCGTTCGGCTGTCTTCTTAGCTTCAAAGACGAATTGCTCGAATCCTTCGTTAGCGGTCCGCCATGCGTCCCTCCAAGCCTTCCCGGACTTGACGTTATCAGCGAAACGGTCGAAATCGTCGCGTTGGAAAGCTTTCACTCGCAACAAAGGGGCGGCGCGTGAGGGGCACGTGCGGCGAAGGGGGCGCGAGTGGGGGTGAGGATAAGGGGTGGTGGTGAATCTGTGTGGTGCGGAAGGCCACGTGAAGTTGCAAGCCTTCATCATAGTTGGAAGACCATGAGATTCTGGCAAAGCCAATTGAAGAAGAAGAAGTAGACTAAGACGACAAAGGTTTTTCTTTTTTTTTTGTGGTTACTCTTCGCCGGGAAGAAGAAAACGTAGGGAAAGCTATAGGTGACAAAAAAGAAAACTTCTTTAATTTCACTAGGGCTAAGCCCCCGCGCAGATTGTGAGTATTACAGATTTTTAATCTTTTTTTTTAATCAAATTCTTATATTACATTGTACAATCAAATATATATTCTAAAAGAACACAAAAATGAAATCCAAATCAAACATGTTGTTTTAAGTATCGGTCTGATTTATCAACCAATTTCAAATGAGTTTTATTTTCGGTTAGATCCTATTTTGCATTGATTTTATTTGATTAACGATGATCTGAAATCGGTTTTATTCAGTAGACCATTTTAATTAAAAAAGTAAAATCTAACTGAGTACCAATTTATAAAAAAGGTTCAATTAAACTCGGTTAGGATTTAATTAAGTCTGACTCGGGTTAAGTCTTAATGATCAATATTCCCTTGATAAAGAACTCACGCTTTCATTTTATGCAAGAGGTTAGCAATAGAGAGTTTGGATTGCTGGATGAGAGACTAGTTGAGTTGGTATTGTTCGCTAAACTTGCAGGGTGTATGTGAAGCTAACCTTATGTTGCCTATGTTCTTAGTGGAATACAGGAAAGGAACCTTTCACAGGAAATTCAAAGGAGCAAGGGAGTTTCCACGTTTTTAAAACCTCTTTCACTAGTTTAGATTTTGTTTGCTTGGGGACAAACAAAGATCTAAGTTTGGGATAGTTGATATACCTCTATTTTACATGCTTTTTATGCTATTTTACTATGGTTTTCTAATGGTTTTCTAGTGGATTCTTGTCTTAAAAGGTAGTTTTTATGGATTTATACTGCAAAGAGTCATTTTAGGTCAAAAGGTGCATTATGGAGCAAAACAGAGGATTTGGACTTCAAACCAGTCAATGCACAGCATCAACTTTGGGAGGAGCTAAAAAAGATCTACTCAATGGATTTCATCAAGACCAGTTCCCTGCGTGCTCTGAGTTGAGTTAACTTTCCAACGCAATGGAACATCATTTGGATGAGTAGAAAAGGAGTTATGCAAAATAGCAAAGACTGTCCAGACGGCTCTATCGAGAAACCGCGGCCGAACGCGGAACAGCCGGCCGAGGAACATGTCCCGCGGTCGGCCAAATCCGAACATCGTCCGTCTGCCAAAGTCCACGGCCGAGCCCACGTACCGACCCGGGAAGCATCGTCCCGCGGTCGGCCAAACCAGAATCACACGCCCGAAGCCGCGCACGACCGTACCGCGCGAACCGGGAAGGCAACGCCTCGCGGCCGCGCGGCACAACTCATGTACCGCGGCCGATCCGACCAGGAAGGCCTCGTCCCACGTCCGGCCGAAAACCTCGGCCAATCTATCCACCCGTCCGACCCGACGAACGAACGCGAAAACTCTCGGCCACGATCGACCGACCGTGCCGATAGCCACACGATCGACAGCCGGCCGAACGTCCCGACCGACCGTCCGAACGGTCCGGTCGACCCGAAGCCGTTTTTGAAGCCCGTTTCACAATTTCAAGCCCAAAGCCGGCGCCGACTTAGCTAGATTAGGTCTAGCCGTTTTTCTATACTTAGAGCATTATAAATACTTCTTTTTAGCCTTGTAACTCAAGAAGGAGAGAGACCACAATTTACTTTACATCTTTAATAAAGTTTTGCTTGCTTTTACTTTGTTCTTGCTTGTTCTCTTTCTAGAGAGGATTCGAATCTCTGTTCTTATGAATATGAATTCGTTTCCTTCTCTATGTCTGAGTAGTTTACTTGTTAAGTGATAGGAAGTCAAAGGATAGCATTCATGTATGCTTGATGATCGATCACAATTAGGGTTTTACTTATAATCTTCATCTTTGCTTATACTTAATGCTTGTTGTTAATCTGGCCAATTAGCATATGATCTAGGTTGATTTGAGCCTCGAAAGTGCTGTATCATTCGCCTGAACTAGTATTTGGTGGGCAACCTCTTTTAGACTGCGAAAGTTGATTTACTTGTAGGTTGTGAACAATTGAACTTAATCGAACTAATGCTTGATTTAATCACCTAGGGACATACCAAAAGTTTAGCGACTAGGGAGATTAACAAAGGGGTCGGAGCCTCGACAGTGGAAAGATCATACCATAGTGTTTCAAGTTCTAGATGGCACCTAATTGCAATAACCCTAATTGATTGATCCTTGCTTCATGAATTGCTTATCTTAAGACTATCCTATTGCTTAGCCCTCTCTCCTATTGATTTCAATCTTTCTTATTACTTGCATGCCTTTACTTTCACTGCACTCAACCAATCTCATACTGTTTGCCCTAGCTCGATCTCAATCTCATAGTTTGTAGTGTGCAATCTGGTCCTCGTGTTCGATACCCGTTTACTACTTCTGACCTGTGCACTTGCAGAATCAGGGATAGGAAAAGGGAAGACCTGATCCCGCGATCACACACCTTCTTCTCTCTTAATAGAGCTAGCTATGTTGACAACTCTAAGATCTAAGTCTCGTGTGAAAGAAGAAATCAAATCTAGCTTCTCATTCAATCGCGTGAAGGCTGACTCTAGTCTCTCATCAATCATGGCCGATAGAAATAGTGTTTAAAAGAAATGACAATAAGAATGGAAGTGATACTTACCTTTGCCTTGTGCAATAGTGTTCCAATGGCCGGATTTTGTTGTGCCGCGGCCCTTCTTGGATTCTTTGCTTCTTGAAACATGGGTGGGACTTGGGTGGGACTCAAACTAGACTCAATTGACACTTAGACCAAAGATGGTTGATCCTTGGGCCGATTAGTGGCGATGTAGCTTTTCCAATGCATTTTTCATGTAAGCCTCCTTTTTGGTACTTTTTCCTAAAACACTTTTTATTTTATTTTTGTAAAATTTATTAAACTCTCAAAAATTTAAGAGTTATAAATAGAACAAATAAGTAGTTATAAAAATAAAAACAAAAATAAAAAGAGGAAGGGATAAGAAAATGTGGGTTGCCTCCCACAAGCGCTTGTTTTAAGTCTTTGTAGCTCGACTCCTTTGTGTTCTTAGTTAGGTAGGATTGGTGGCTCCAAGAACTTCCTGTTGCCTGATGATTCCAAGTGCATCTTGTCCTGTAGAACTTCCTTGATCAAGTAGCCATGCGACTCTCCTCTTACTTGTGAGCACTCTCCTCCACTTGTGTAGCGAAATCGCTTGGATGAGAAACCGGGAGGTGCAGCATCGTAGAAGGTGTCCTTGTCAACATTGGCTAGAGAGATTCTTCTATTAGGCCAATCCATGATCGCTCCAGCTGTGGCTAGGAATGATCTTCCAAGCAAAAGCTTTAAGTCCTCCGGATCCTTCATGGTTACTACATAGAAGTTGGCTGGAACTATGCAGCCTCCAAAATCAAGCTGAATGTCTTTAACCTCTCCAAGTGGTTCGGTCAATGATGAATCAGCTAGCTTTAAATCCATTCGAGATTTCACAATTGAATTGATCAATCCCAACTTCTTGGCTATCTCGGCCGGCATAAGGTTCACACTAGAACCGGAATCGCAAAGAGCATCATCAAAGTAGCTTCCATTGATAGAGAAATGTATAAGGAAGTAACCTGGGTCATGAAGCTTGTGTAGAAACCTAGGTTTAGGCATCCCCTTTCTTGCTTCCTCGTACATCTTTTCCAATTCAGCTAGACTCCAATCTTGTGTCCAAGCTAGGTCTTGCATGAATGGACTCTTGTTGCAAGCATTATCAAACGGCACACCATAAGGGAATCTCCTCGCCATAAAGTTGAAATCATCTATGATCTCTTCAAGTGATGATCTTGTCTTCCTCTTCTCCTTGGTGGGAGGCGGTTGTGAAGACCTTTGAGTAAGGGTTCTTCCTTTTGGTGCTATCTTCTCTTGTTCCAGTGGTTAGCCTTGTGGCTCTTTCTTGATCAGCTCTACTTTCTTCTTCATCCCAAATCACTCTTGGGTCGGTCTCTCTTATAGTAAAGACGGGCGCGGCATGGTTGTGCTTAGGAACGGTCGTCTTTGCTCGGTCAAGACCTTCTCTTCCAAGTTGGCTAAGCGAGTGGTTAAATCCTTGACTTCCTTGGAGACTCCATCTACTTTGTCTTCAAGCCCTCTAGCTCTTCTTTGAATATCTTGGCTCCTCTTGTCTAGAGAGATGTGTAAATCTCGGATTTGTGCCTTCACTTGTTTTTGCCCTTCCACCAATGTAAGCATCGTCGAGTAACATTGCCTCTCCTTTAGGGTCACTTCGGCTACCTCCCTCTTAGCTTGATGAGCTACTGCTGTTATTGAATTGAGACTCTTGGTGGTGCCATCGAGGTTGTTATCAAGACTTGTGATCTTCTCATCTAAGTGATTGTCCATCTCCTTGGTAGAAACTTTGGTAAAGTGTATCGCTCTCCTATTGTCTTCAATGGCCTCGCCTTGCTTCTTCAAATCTTCCTCCATGTCCAAGCATCTTGACTCTACTCTCTCTATTTGGGTAGAGAGTTCTCCAAGTCTTCCATCTAGTTCGTATCGCGTGAACTCTAGCTTTGTCTCAATGTCGCGGCTAGTTTTTCTTTGGCTCTCCATGAAACCCTCAAGCACGGCATCGAAATGGCTATCTCTCCGCCTATTGAGAACATGGTCGTGGTGTGAATGCAACACTGGTCTAGGTGGTTGATGATAAACCGGAGGTCGGTTTTGATGATGATGGTAATGATGCTCGTCTCGGCTAGGTCCTTCAAACGTCGGATGAGCGCGGTTGGGAGGGAACGGATGTGGCACGATGTTACGGCTGGGTCTTGGTAACTCCGGCCGTGGAGATCGTGTGGGATCAGTGTCCGGTTCCCAAAGTGGATGTTGGTGTTGTGATTCATCTCCAAGTACCTATAAACACAAGATTTAAAAGAAAAAGTTAGTATTCGAAAATACCAAGATCTAGACTTAGTTTTAAACAAGACTATGCAAGTGTTTATGATGCAATCCCCGGCAACGGCGCCAAAAACTTGATGCGGCATCTATGGGATGAGTACAAGTAATAATTCCCTAAGACAACTAGTGTTGCAAGTGCACAACATATAATTGTAGTATTTAGGGGTCGAACCACAAGGGATTGGATTTCACACATTACATAATCATAGAGTTTAAATGATCTAAGCTAAATCAAAAGATGCAAGGGTTTGTGTTTGTTGAGAACACGCAAAAGAAATAACAATGCAATTCTATACAAGCAACATTATTGAACTATTGAAAACTCTTTTGAAAACATGAGCCAAGTCGATTGAAAAGTTTGTTAAAATCCGATTCTTTTGAACTCAAAACACTAAGGAAGGATTATTCCACTTTCGTGGTTCCAATCCCCTATGTCTCTTAAACCAATGGGCTCAGCTTTCGTTGGTCATTGTAGAGTGAGACATGCATTACATCCAAGTAATGATTGTTCACAAAACTCTTTAGGTCTACTTTCGTAGCCTAAAACGATTTGCCCATCAAATACTATATCCGGAGATATAACAAGCTTTTGGAGAGTATATCAACCTAAAATCAAGTCACTAGTTAGCTACTCTAGCAACAAGCATTAAGCATAAATAAAGATGGAGAACCATAGGGTTTCCCCTTTTAACAATCGATTTTCGATGGCCATTATATCACGTCCTCATTGGAAGGATCCATAATTCAACAATGAGTCATAGATAGTAGATGAAGTCTCATGAATCCTTAGAGAGAGAGGCGGCGGAATATGAGTCAAACCGCACCTCTTAGGGAGAAATCTCTACTTCTAGACTATATAAATTGAAACATGCAAGCTATATACAAATGCAAAAGAAGAAAAGAAAGAAGAAGGAGACCACCTAAGTGGCTCCGAACTTTATTGAATGTGTTTCTTGTTATGCGGCTGGTGATTCTTATTACAAGAGGCTAAAAGCAAGTATATATAGGTAGAGAGCGGGTCTAGGTCGGCAAAGTTGAGCGCGCGCAGAAGAGGAAAGTTTCCATTTCTCTTTAGCCGCTTGAGCTTGCTCTCCAAGTTCTTGAATGGGCCGAGTTCAGGCCAATGGAAGCTTCTGGATTGAGTTATGCTAGTGTCAAGATGAGCCAAGGCCTTGGGCGCGGTATCTCGGGCCTCTTGATCCATCAAAGTCTCCATGGGCTCTACTTAGGCGCTCGTCGGACATGTCTTGGTAGAAAATAAGTTCCGGTCCAACGAGTGATCCAAATGACCTCTTTCCACTTCGCCGCGGGTCATGACTCAAATATCTATCTTTCCATATAAGAATCATGACTTTTGGACGTCGGGAAGGCATGAATATGCGGTCGTACTTCGGATGCTCCGGTTTGGTCTTTAGCGAGAAATGTAGATTTGGTGCTCTAGACTTGGGAACTTGGTGATTTGACTCTTTTGCTCCATTTTGACTCTTCTTTGCTATTTTGACCTGAATGATGCTCAAAACCAGAATATACAAGAAAACTACCTCTTGGGCTTAAAAACCACATTATTTGTATTAAAAACATAGTGAAAACCTTGATAAAAACATGAAAGATATGGATATATCACAAATACAAAGGGAAATAGCCTAGATCTAAGGTTCAAAGATCATGAAGCTCAAGAACACAAAGAGAGGCTTAAGAGTTGCAAAAAGTAAATAACAAGAATTAAAAGAAAACCTAAAACAAAAATAAGCTAAAGATTGTTCTCTCTTTTGTGGCTTAGAGCCTTTAAATACAAGAGGGATTAGGTTTAGGGTCAAAGGGAAGTTAAAGGGGAAGCAACATTTTTCGGGTTTGACTGTTGACTCCTCAGCTCGATCGAGTTGGAACTTGGCCGGTCGAGTTGAGAAACTCGACCGGTTGGTCGAGTAGATGGTGGAGCTGACTTCAAGATGGCTTTTTCCTTCGTCCCAAACATGTCCGGTTGAGCTAAATCCTTCCTTGCTCCTCACGTCCCAAATACTCCAAAGTGCTTCAAAAGGACCTATTTCAAGGACCAAACATGCACATGTATGCAAATGCAACCTAAAACTACTATGAATGCACAAGAAGGGAAAAGGAACGAGATACGATGCTAATGGATGCTAAAACTATGCAAAAGATGCATAAAAGATGTATTAAAACCATGCAAAATGCAAGTACATCACTGATCTTGAACTCAGCGAGGAAATGGTTCCCGATTATGCAAGGCTTGACGGTATTCCCCAAAAGGATTGAGATGCCGTGGAGATCGTCTGCGAGGTCCCTAGCTCGGGATGGTCAATCAGGGATGACCTAGGAGATTGTCAATGCTCTGAGGGAGAGGGTAGGGATCAGTGATGCTGTTCAGATTCTCATCCCTTCGCCGGACCAGAAGCCGATGAATGCTCCATCCGGATGGTTTTGCATCTACAAATGCTTCCTTACGGAATTTGGAATACGTTTCCCCGTCCTTCCATTTCTCCTCGAATATGCATACGAGTGAGGCATTGCATTGAGTCAGCTGACTCACGGCGTCGTGCGGCACATTGTTTTTTCAATTGCTTTGGCGAAAACGGCCGGGATGAAATTAGTTAGGGAGCTTTTCAAACGTATCACCGACCTTCGTGTCGGGGTTAAGGAAGGGAATTTTAAGCGCTTCCACACGTCGATGAAACACGACATCGTTTTTGGTGATTATCGGACAAAGATTCATCATTGGACGCGCTACTACTTCTTTGTCAAGATCGACCGTGCTTCGGTCGGAGATTTCGATCCCAACCACGTTTTGACAGAATGGACTCAAGAGCCGGGTAGAGTATTTGAGAACTTTACCTTGCTTCGATGATTCCTTTGTATGCTAACCAATGCTCTCGCTGTTTTACGTGCAGAAAGGGTCACTCCGAGGAAGACAAATACTACTCTGAAAGAAAAGTTTAGAACTTTACGTGACCTAAGTAGGGAAACTTGGGCGAACGTGGTCGCCGAAGCTGAAAGGAGGAGAAAGGAAAAGGAAGGAAAGGGTATTGCTCTAGCGACTTCAGAGCACTTTTCTCCTCTTGGACCATGTCAACAAAAGAGTTTCTTGTTGAACACATAGGGAAGAACATACCCTTGTTCACCTTGTTGAAAGAGATTCTTTGATTGGGGAAATCAAATATGGCACCCACAGTAGACAGGAAAGGGGTTCCAAATATGAGAGGTCTATGGCTACTCTCTCTCATTTCCACAATCTGAAAGTCGGTAGGGATAGAGCAATTTCCAATCTGCACCATCACATTGGGCACAAAGCCATAGGGGTTTTTGAGAATGAATCAGCATAGTTGATGGAGATGGATGATGGCTGAATCTTGGTGAGGCCGATCTTGTCAGCTATCCTCTTAGACATGATGTTCACATTGGCTCCTGTGTCACACAAAGATTGCTCAAGAATGTTACCTTTGATGATACAAGGCACAGATCAAACTTTCCTGAGTTATCAGTCTTGGGGATAATCTTTGGAAAGAGTCTTCTCTTTCTAGCTCGATTGGACTCTCTCTCTGGGTAATTCTCTTCAGGCCAAATCATGCAATCAACAGTAGGTTTTGAAAGCATCCATTCTGGAACTTGATCTTCAAATCTTTCTTCTATGGCGGCTGAGTTGCAAAAGGACTTCTTGGATTCAGCTTCCTGTCTCTTAACAGCTTCCATAGTTTGGGTGACTTGAGTCTCTAGTTTCTTCACATGAGTGGCAACAGCATCATACTTGGTGTTGAGATTGCTGAACAAAGTGTCCATCTTCTCATACATCTCTTTGCTATTCCTTTTCTGGCCATCCATGATCTGTTGGAGGATTCCTTCAAATCTTCCACCTTGTTGGTTTGGAGGAGCTTGATTTGGTGAAGAAGCATATGGCTCCTTGGGCGGATATGATGATCTCTGCTCATATCCTTGCCTTGGCTGAAATTGACTTCCTTGAGATTGGTAAGGAGGTCTTTGTTGTTGTGGATACCTTGGAGGATACACTTGGTCTTGAGGATTCTCCACATTGGGGTTTCTATAAGACATGTTGGGGTTTGGGCGATAGCTTGGATTGTATCCCTTGTTCCCATAGTTTCCAATGTAGTTCACATCTTCTTCATTGGCTTCATTAGAGAAATCTCCCATGCATTCTCTTGATGGGTCTTCATTAGCATCACTCATCCCTTCTATTGCATTGATATGCTTGAGCTGTCCCTTAAGAACTTGAGCCATCATGTTCTTGAGTTCAGTCATTTGAAAACATCAGGGGAGCTAGTAGTGGTGCGGCTTGAGCGGTCATAATCAGGACAATTGTTACAATCACTAGCTGCAAGATTCTCAATAAGAACCTTAGCTTCATCAATTGTCTTGGTCATGAAGTTTCCATTGCTTGCAGTATCCAATGAAAGCTTGTACTTGTGGTCTATGCCACGATAGAAGATATCCATAGGTTTCCCTCCTTGAAACCATGATTAGGGCAGTTGATGATAGGATTTGTGTGTGGATGTGAAAAGATATGAAATGAGATGTGTGGAATGCAATCAGTGGTATATGATGAGGTGGTAAGATGCAAACACAAACACAGTCAACAATTCCCTTTAACCATGATAGTTGATGTAGTACAAAGGGTTATCAATCCAAAATGGGAAACTTGTCACTCTATGAGAATATGAAACAACCAGGAAGTCAAGCAAGCAGTAAAGATTTGGTAACACTAACAACCTAAAAATGAAATGCAATGCAATAAAAGTAAATAAAGCAGTAAACAAGCAGCTCGACCAAGGACTCGAGTCGAGTAGGAACAGAGTACCAGCTCGATCGAGTTTAGGGTCGAGTTGAGAAAAGCAGTAAAGGCAGCGACTTTAAAAGCTAAGAGAGAATTAGGGTTCAAGACAGGGTTTTGCAATCAAAGGAATCTACACTTAATCATCTAGCTCTTAAAACTCCTTGTATCAAGGCTTCTCTTGATATTGGGCTTCTCAATGCCTAGCCAACCCTTTCCCAAGGTGAAGGCTATCAACCAAGGAATGATCTCAGAAACAGGGGGTTAGCCAGTGAGAATCAAACCTTGGAGGCTATAGGATCATTGCCCAAACTAATCCATCCAACCCCTTAGACCTCTATTTCTAGAGCAAGAGATATTGGAGCTCTTAGTGGATCTTTTCCAGCGAATGCCATCACTTTCGTGTGGGGAATCGCCTAAGGACTTACAAGCCAGGGGTAGTGGTCATGTAGCCTTAAGATCTATCCAAAAGAGAGAGAATCTAGATTAAGACCATAAGCTAGAAGGATTAAGCATATGAAACCTCTAATCTATCCCATCTCAAACCCTAATGGGTAACTACTCACTACACATGAATGTAAACACAAGCAAATGCAATAAAAGAGACATCATAAGAAAGAGGAGATGAAATTAAACAACTTTTATTGAAATAAGCAAGTGCAAATACAAAGAGATTATCCAGGATCTAGGATTCAAGAAGCAAGAGCTTCAAGAACACAAAGATGGGATTAGAGCTCTAAAAAGTAAAAGACAAAAATTAAAAGAAACTAAAACAAAATAATCTAAAGCTTGGTGGTTTTTTCGTGGCTTTTAGCCTTTAAATACAAGAGGATTAGGTTTAGGGTCAAAGGAAAGTCAAGGGGGAAGCAACATTTTTCGGGTTTGACTGTTGACTTCTCAGCTCGATCGAGTTGAAGCTTGGCCGGTCGAGTTGAGGAACTCGACCGGTTGGTCGAGTAGGGGTCGAGCTGGTCTTCAAGATGGCTTCTCCTTCTTCCTTTGCGTATCCAGTTGAGCTGCGTCCATGTGCCAAGTCCCTCCATGCTCCTCACGTCCCATATGCTCCAGAATGCTCCAAAAGACCTATTTCAAAGGACCAAACATGCATATGTATGCAAATGCAACCTAAAACTACATGAATGCATAAGAAGAGAAAAGGAACAAGATATGATGCTAATGGATGCTAAAACTATGCAAAAGATGCATAAAAGATGTACTAAAACTATGCAAAATGCAATTACATCAGCAGTCTCTAATGTACTCCTTGAATCGGTCTAGCGCCTCATAGAAAGATTCATTAGTGGCTTGGCGAAAGTTGGAGATCTTGTTCCTTACAGAAACCGATCTTTGCTTGGTGTAGAAGTGGTTGATGAAAGCGGCCTTGTACTCATCCCAAGTGGTGATGGAGTGAGCTGGCAGAGACTTCAACCATCTTGAAGCTTTGTCGCCAAGAGAGAATGAAAAGAGCTTGCACTTCAAGTAGTCAGCTGAGACTCCATTGGATCTAGTAGTGCTGCAAACTCTTCAAAGTTTTCTATGTGATCAAGAGGATGTTCGGCTGGAAGGCCATTGAATTGGTTCTGTCTAACCAATGCTATGATCTGAGGCTTGATCTCATAGTCATTCCTTGCAGGAAGTGGTGGATGGATAGGGTTTCTATCCGTGAAGAAAGCATCGGCAGAGTCATAGTCTCCGATTGTTTGCTCGGCTTGAGGTTGCACATTCACATCCCAGCAGGATCTTGTGGATTGGAGGAGGAGGTGGATCTCTTCCTTCTTCATTAGCGCGCTACCTCAGCGGCATGAGCGCGAGCTGCTTCGTCGGCCATCTCTTGGGCTTTTTGCTTCCTAAGTTAACTTCTCGAGCTTGTCTATCTCCGGATGTTCAACTAGGTTGTCTTTGTTGGACCTCCTAGTCATGCACCTGAAAAGAGTCTAGGAAACAAACTAAATCAAAAGGGAAAAACAAAAGCAAAAGCAAAAATCAAAGAAAAGAAATCAAAAACTGAAAATTCAAAAGCAAAAAAAGCAAGAAAAAGAAAGGTTCTAGACTAGATCCTAGTCGAGTTCAAAGGTACTGCTGCAGTCCCCGGCAACGGCGCCAAAAACTTGATGTGAGTCAGGTTTTACCAAACTCTAGACCTCTGCAAGTGCACAGATCGCGGAAGTATGGGTATCGAACACAAGGACTGGCTATTGAGTACACTTTGAAACTATGGATTTTGGATCAAGCTAAAACAAAAGTATGATTGGAGGTTGTAATGGTGAACTAGAACTAGCAAGTAAATAAGGTTGTAAATCAATAAGGAAGAAGCGCTAGGTCAACAGGGGCTAATCGCAGAGAAGCAAGCAATGATCAATGAAACAATGATAGATGAATTGATTAGGGATATTGGGATATTAAAACCGTCTAGAACACAGATCACGAATATAAAACCATTCCACTTTCGAGGCTCCGGTTCCTTTGTTAATCTACCTAGTCGCTAAACTTTTGGTATGTCCCTAGGTGATTAAATCAAGCATTAGATGATAGGTTCTGATACAGTTCACTAGGTTATAGTAAATCAACTTTCGCAGTCTAAGAAACCTAGCTTGTCAAAGAATATGTCCGGCGAATGATACAACACTTCGAGGCTCAAATCAACCTAAGATCGGATTACTAGATGCGCGGTAAAGCAATCAGCATTAGTTAAGTAAGATAATCCCTAGCTAAACATCGAAATCAAAGATCATGCAAGCAACTCATTGATTAGTAACCCTAGCAACCTAACTAGTGGATTACTCAGACATGATCAAAGCAATAACACATAAAGATGAAGAAAACATGATTGCAAAAACTCTAAGTATGAAAATCGTGATACAAGGGCGGCTCTCTTCTCAAGAGGCTAAAAAGTTGTATTTATAGTGCTAGGTCTTCAGAGGCGGCATTAGGTTAAGCCGGGCTGTGAAAACGTGTGAAACGGCTTCAAAACGGGCTTCGGGTCGACCGGACGGTCGGTCGGGACGATCGGCCGGCTATCGGGTCGTGGTCGGCTATCGGCACGGTCGGAACGATCGTGGCCGAGAGTTTTCGCGTTCGGCCGACGGGTCGGACGGATGGATGATTTGGCCGATGATTCTGGCCGGACGTGGGACGAAGCCTTCCTGGTCGGACGGATGGATCGGCCGCGGGACGTGGTGTGTGCCGCGCGGCCGCGAGACATTGCTTCCCGGTTCGCGCGTTGCGGTCGTGCACGGTTGTGGCGAGGCAAGAACGGCTCGACCGCGGGATGTTGCTTCCCGGGTCGGTACGTGAGCTCGGCCGTGAACTTGGCGGGACGGATGATGTACGCGGGACGATCGCGGTACGTTCGTTCCTCGATCGGCCGGTGTGCGCGGCTCAGGATGCGAACGCTCGATAAGCCGTCTGGACCAGTCTTCACTAATTGATCATAACTCACTTTCTACTCATCCAAATGATGAATCCAATTGCGTTGGAAAGTTAACTCACTCAGAGCACGGGGAACTGGTCTTGATGAAATCCATTGAGTAGATCTTTTTCTGGGCCCTCTTAAAGTTGATGCTTGGGTATGGAGCGGCTTGAAGTGCAAATCCTATGGTTTTGCTCCAAAATGCATCATTTCACCTGTTTAGACTCTAGTACTATAAACAAGTAAAACTACCTTTTTAGATAGAAAACCTGCCAAAAACCATTAGAAAACATACTAAAAGTATAAAAAGCATGTAAAATAGAGGTATATAAATGTTCTGCGAAGCATTCGTAGTTCATCATGATTCTCATTCGAGACACCGACCAATGCGTATAAGGTCTAGGGTGCGGCGACTTGGTGGGTCACATATTTTGGCGATGAGATCTAGGGTTTCGATTTATGCCAACGATACTGCGGTCCGATACGTGTAACGAGGTAGCGATTTTGTCCCTCGCCCGTAGGGACTGGCGTCGTGCGAGGTGCGTGCTCTCGTCTTTTGTGGGTGATCAGTCCACGGGTTGCTTTTCTTAAGTGCGTCCGAACGTCGTCTCGTTGCGTTTTGATGGTTTTCGGAATTTTTGCTTTGCCTGCTGAGCTTGCTTTGCTAACGTCGTCAGTGGGGGCTTCAGTTACCAGCTGAAGGTGAAGTTGTTACTGCGAGACGGGAACCCTTCCAAAGAGGTTCTATAAGAAATGCGTGCATTGGGATTAATAGAAAATAAAAGGGCTTTTTTATTTTTATTAATTTGTAGCTGTGCCTTTAGCGAGAAAGGCTGCATACATACCTATGCCGGGATCAAGCCAGTTGTAGTTCGTTATAAATGTTCATGTCATGGCGCGATGCTTCGCGTCTAGCTATGGAATTTGCACAGGTTTATGGAGTTCCATGAGCGAGGAAGCAGGTTTCCATGACAGTCGTCTAGCTCGTAGACTCATGGTTCGACGATCTTTGTGATGCGAAACGACCCTTCCAAGTGGAATCCGAACTTGCTAGCGTGCTCGGGTTTGGTGCAGTCGTGGACTTTTTTGGAGACGACATCATGGAGTTCGAAGCGTCGGTTCCGCACCTTTCTGGCGTAATACCTAGTTGCTTGCTGCTGGTAATTTTGCATACACAAGAGGGCGCGGTCCCGTAATTCTTCCGCAAGCTTGCGACGTGCAGTTACGCCGGTGCTAATGCCTCACAGCCGTGTGACAAAGTGAAGGGGGTTTCCCCGGACGCGGATCTGGGAGTACTCCATCCAACTCGTCCGCCCAAGCTCCTTGGTAGCCTTCAAGCCTTTTCTTCAAGCCATCGACGATAGTCTTGTTTGTGGACCCGACTTGTCCGTTAGCTTGAGGGTATCTAGGCGTGGAGTAGACGAGCTTGATGTTCCATGATGCGCAAAATTCTTGGAAGGTAGCCGCGATGAATTGCCCACCGTTATCGGTTACGATCTCGTAAGGTAGACCGTGACGGCATATGATGTGTTGCCACACAAAGTTTCTTCACGTCATAGGCAGTTGGGTTTTTGTATACTTTTGCTTCTACCCACTTGGTAAAGTATTCGGTGATGACCAGGAGGTAGGCACATTGCCGCGAACGTGGCATACGTCCAACGATGTCCATTCCCCAGCGCATGAAGGGGTATGCTGGGATTGCGGCTTGGAGTGCTTGCGTTGGAGAGTTGATGGTGGGTGGGTACCTTTGGCAGGGGACGCATTTTTCGGCGACGTTTTTGCAATCCTCGACCATCGTTGGCCAGAAGTATCCGATCTTCTTGATCTTTAAGGAGAGGGACCTTCCACCCGCGTGATTTCCCGAGGCTCCTCCATGAGTCTCGGTCATGATGGTCTTGGCTTGTGCCTCGTCTCAGCATCGCATGATGACTTTGTTTGCGCTCCAACGGAATAGCTCATTATTTCGTAAGAAATAGTAGGCGGCTTTTCGTCGCAGGCGGCGAGCCGCCCATCGTTCTTCTGGCACAATGTCGTTGACGAGGTAGTTCCTGATCTCGTCCTGCCACGGTTGGGGTTCCTCAGCCGATTCAGCGTGGATGGGGTCGTCTTTTTCTTCTTCTTCTTAGGAGATGGCCATGACAAGCGTTCCCTTGGGGAGTTTGATGCTTGGTTGGTCGATGGTTTCGACCGGGATGACTCGTCGCAATGCTGATTCAGTTTTGGATGCCAAGGCGGCAAGTGCGTCGGCCTCGGAGTTCTCAGAGCGAGGGATCTTTGTCAGCTCAAATGTCTTGAATGTCTTGGCGAGTTCCTGCGTTTGCTTGAGATACGCATCCATGCGATCGTCTTTCGCGTCGTAGTCGCCGCTAAACTGCTTGGCGACGAGCTGGGAATCACAGAATGCGTGCACATGTTTGGCTTCGACTTCCTTGGTGAGACGAAGTCCGGAAATGATTGCTTCGTATTCGGCTTCGTTGTTGGATGCTGGGAAGCCGTGCTTGAGTGATTGTTCGAGGACTTTGCCGGTGGGGGGAGACGAGATGTTGCCGACGCCCGCTCCTTGCTTGGAGGATGATCCGTCGACATGTAGTGTACACTTGAGGACTTGCTCTTACTCTCGAATTGCGAGTTCGGGTGGTATTTCCACGATAAAACCGGCCAACACTTGTGACTTGGCGCTTTCTGGCTCTTGAACTCGATATCGTATTCGGATAGATCGATTGCCCATCTGGCCATTCTCCTGGATTGGTTAGGGCCATGAAGAATTTGGCGCAGTGGTTGGCTAGTGAAGACGGTGATTGAGTGTGATTGGAAGTATGGCCTGAGCTTTCGTGCCAAGATGACTACAGCTAGTGCCAGCTTTTCCAAGGTTGGATACCGCGTCCCGGCATCGTTGAGGGTTTTGCTGACGTAGAAGACTGGCCTTTGCTCTCCTTGGTCTTCGCGGACGAGGACTCCACTAACTGCCGTGCTAGATATGGCGATGTATAGGAGTAGGGTTTCTCCCTCTTCAAGTTTCGCAAGAATTGGTGGGGTCGTGAGGTACTCCTTCAATTGCCTGAACGCGTCTTCACATTTTTCGTCCCACTCGACCAATATCTGCATAATGTTAAGCTTTACCGTTTAAAGACTGTTGAAACATTTCTTACAGCCACATAGAGGAGATAATCCCGTTTCTATTGTTGTGGCTTTCCCTCTTCAAGTAATCAATCTCTAATCTATCAAGGCGTAGATTGTTCACTCTAAACGCCTCCGAGCAGCTGAAGGTGAATCGGCAAAGATGAAAATGAAAGGAAACTGAAGCGGATAAATGAGGGCCTTTTTTTAAAAGGAATTGTGTCACAAAAACTTGTTGGGCTTTAGAGTGGGCTGACGTGATATGTCTTGGGCCCATTGTGATTGATTGTTGACGAAAGTTCCGGAAAGGAGAGGAACCCTAATTTGATATGACTAATTGCCGATGTGGCGTATGGAACGGAGACTGCGGGAAGTTTGCATCGAGATCACACCGGCGGAGAAGTGGAGAGGCCCGGGTCTGGATCTAGTGGATTTACTCAACACTGTGGTTCGTTGGAGAGACGGCGGCGAATTGAATACCACTGTAGTTGGAGCCGGGACGTATTCGCCGAAAGGAATCTTGTTGCGGCCATGAACGGCGGCGTCTTTCTTCTCTTTTGGCGCAACTTTCTTCGATTGGGAAGTCGACGGCGGTAGCGACTGGGATGGGTGGAGGAGGAGGATTGATGGCAGTCGCATGGCTATTGCGGCCTGGTTAAGACTGGCGGTGGCGAATGCACCGGTGTGGAGGAGGTGATTGTGTGTGAAGGGAGATGCGACGGTGGATCGAAGAAACCAAAAAGTATTATTTCTGTTTTTTTCTTAGAGAATCGAATGTTTAGGGACTGAATTGAAATTTCTTTTTTTTTTGTAGTAAGATGACGCCACATGTCACTCACATGGAGAGAGTTATCCTCTCATTATATAAGATTTCTTGGTTGAACTGGCCAGAACCCGAAAATATACAGATTTGGTTCGCAGGTTTGATTTCATTTCTCAGTTAAATAATTTGTGGCGGAAATGATACTTGTACTTTTGTGGGTGGTTTGGGAAATATCGGTGTAGTCATCCTACGCTTGGGATTTTTTAACCGAACCTGAAGAACCATGAACTAAAAATATTTGATTGAATTATTTGTATACTAAATCTGAAAAATGGATCTAAAGCAAAAACGAGATGAACATTTGATATACCCTAAAAAATATTAGTTATATTTAAATTTGAATAACTAAAATACTCGACTATATTAATTATATTTAGACGAAATATTAGTTCCTCCTTCTCTTGAATCACAATCTCCTCACCATTAGAGAAGTGGACTTGCCTTTGCTGACCAAACAGTAGCTTATCAAGCTTATCATTTAGAGTCTTGAGCTCTTTCTTGTGCTTCGCCTCTTGAGTAGAACTGCCTCGATCAGCTATATCATAATCTGCACCGTAGCTGCCATGTTCTCAACGAAAATCAATCCAGCGTCAACATCTTTACCATGAAGTAACCATTGCTCGCTGTGTCTAGAAACATGCCGTATTTGGGCAGTTCGCCTCTGTACAGAGTACTCAGCAGATATTCCTTAGAGAAGCCGTGGTGAGGACATTGCATCTGATAGCCTTTAAAGAGCTCATAACCCTCACAGAAAGTCTCTCCATTCATTTTTGTAAAACTGAAGATGTCATTGCGGAGCTGTGCTGTTCTTGAGCTTGGGAAGAACTTTGCCAAAAATGCTTGCTTGCACTGCTCCTAAGTTGTCACTGATCCAACAGGCAGAGTAGTTTCCCAAGTGAGAGCTTTCCCCTTAAGGAGAAAGGGAAAAGCCTCAACTTAAAATCATCTTCACAAACTCCATTGATTTTCTGCAAAGAACAAATCCTATCAAACTTGTCAAGATGCTTCAGACTGCTTTCAGGACAAGTTAGTACGGAGTGCTCGAGCGCTACCTACTGATGTATATTATGTAAACTCTGTTTCGCCGGTTTTGATCTCCGAACTGGTTTAGAAATAAATGTTGTTGACCAGAAAAAAAAAGAATAAAATAAAAAATGAAAAATGAGAAATGACATACATTAAAACTAAAATTATTGAATCAATAAATTTATACACTTTATTGTTATTATATTTCCCTAAATAAAATATATTATTTACCAAAAAGCCTAAAATATATTTCATAAAATAAAATAATAAAAACATCAGATAAGAAAACTAATAGATATTTGATGATTTATAAAATTTAAGAAACTATTTTTCACATAACTTGAAAATTCAAAATATATAAAGATAACTATAAATAAGAAAAAAATTAACATGTTTAAAATAATAAATGAAATAACATATATTTTCTAAAAATTACAAATTAATAAGGATATAAAAAATTATAAGTTCATTTGTAACTGTATATAAAAAAATTGAAAAGGTTTATAACAGACATAAAAATAACTCAATTTTAACGGTAAATACACACATGACAAGTTTTAGGATGTCATGCAGTTAACAAAAACATATATTATGTTAAAGATAGTGTTACAAACTCAAATCATTATGCATAAATTTGAACAAAAACATATCTAGCTCTGAAATAGGTTAAAATCAATATAGTACAATGTATAATGTGATTGCAAGTACAAAGACAGAATATGAAAACTCTAAAATGTTTGGAGAAAAAAACAACATTTTTTTAAAAATAAATCAATTAAATAACAATTCAGCGAAAGTTTTTAAAAAAAAAAATAAATAATAAATGAGGTTCAACAAATGAATTCAAATAAATAATAAAAGAAATACTAGCAACATAAACACCAGCTACTAGCAAATAAAGCAATGCAAAACAATAAAAACAGAAAACATCATATCATCCCCTCTTCAGCTTTGATTCCGCGATCACACAAATCTTTTACCTGCAACACGTTGGAATAAAGTTGCGTAAGTATTATCATATATACTTAGTGAGTCAATCATCCTGCCTACAGATCAATTACGCAAATTACTAGCCATTTTATAATACTGAGGCCACTACACTCAGACGAGTCTGGCAGAGAACCACTGTTTCCAAAACTGTCTCACGACCCAAAATGGCTAAACTCTTGTAACATCCGAAATACCACTTAAAAACACAGGACAAAATGAGGAAACCTGCATCTCATATAACTCCAAAAATGTATATTGTTACAACCAAAACGAGAAATACAATAACACCAAAGCCAAAAACAATAACTGAGGCTACAAAGATGAAATCAGCTCACTCCTCGACCTGCTTGTCGAACCACTTTCCGAACTTCAACATCATATTTGCCTCTGGCTCCCATGTCTCCTCTGTAAAAACCACTACAATCCCACGAAACTCTCAACAAAGGGATCCTCTTGTTCCTCAGAACCTTATCCCTCCTCTCCAAGATTTTCACAAGCACTGCCGGAACTGTCAAATCTGGCTGAAGATCCTCTGAAATCCTAGCCACTAACTCCTCTGTAGGGTGAAGACACTTCCTCAACATCGACACATGAAAAACCTTGTGAAAGACTCTCATAATCTCAGGTAACTCCAGCCTGTAAGCCAATGGTCCAACTCGCTCCACCACTGGAAACAGACCCATAAAACCCGGACTCAGCTTGTTCTCTGCAGTGGCGGATCTAGAAAGTATAGTTATTGGGGGCAAAATTTTGGATTTATTAATAAAAAGATGAATATATTTAGTGTATGTAAATCTTTTTAGGCTTAACAAAATAAAAAGTTAACTAATTAATTGATTTTAAACTTAAAGATGATTGAAATATGAATTATAGGGGCAATTTTTTGTTTTATTATGGTTGGCATAAATTATTTTTCTTTAAAAACATGAACAAATTTTTGTTTTGAGTGGTGGCAATTGCCACCTCCTTGATCAATGTGGATCCACCACTGTCTCTGCTATGGATCTGTTAGGACCCCTCAACATAGCCATCTTGAGATACACTCTATCTCCAACCTGAAACTCAAGCTCTCGTCTGCGTCTATCTGCATAACTCTTCTGCCTATCCTGAGCCTCCTTCATGTTCAGCCTCACAACACGGACCTTCTCTGTAGTCTCCTGAACATAAGTAGCTCCATACATGCTGCGCTCCCCCACTTGGGTCCAGCATAGGGGTGTCCTACATGGCCTCCCATACAAAGCCTCAAATGGAGCCATGCCAATACTCGCCTGAAAGCTGTTGTTGTATGCAAACTCAACTTCAGGTGATCTGCCCAATGGCCACCCCAATCAACACACACATCCTCAACAAATCCTCCAAAGTATGGATGGTCCTACTCTGCACCTTAGTGCCCATCTCTGCCTGAAACGCCCTCCAAAACTCTGAAGTGAATCTGGGATCACGGTCTGACACAATACTAGCTGGCACTCCATGCAGCCTCACAATCTCTCGCACAAACTTCCTAGCCAAAACAGCAGCTCCATCTGTCTTCTTGATGGCCAAGAAATGTGTGGACTTAGTCAACCGATCCACAATCACCCAAATAGCATCGAAAGTCCTCGAAACAGGTAGTCCAACCACGAAATCCATCGTAATCCTGTCCCACTTCCACTCTGGAATGGGTAAACTCTGCAAAAGACCACCCGGAACCTGATGCTCTGCCTTCACCAAGGCACAAGTGTTGCACTTCGCAACCCAGTCTGCTACATCCCTCTTCATCCCGACCCAATGATAGTACCTCTTGAGGTCATGGTACATCTTGGTCGCCCCTGGATGAATGGAAAACTTGCTCGCATGAGTCTCCCAAAATCTGATGTCTCAACTCCACATCCTTAGGCACACAAACTCGCCCACGAACCAAGATAGTCCCATTCGCAGAGACCTCATACTCAGAACCAGTCACTCTGTCGCATCCAGCAAACTCTGATCACTCTGCTGAGCAACTCTGATCCTGCTAAGTAGATCCGCCTGATCCACTGCCTCTAAACCCAAAGGCTCCTGCGAAATGGCACACAAACGCAAGGTACTGATCTCGCCAACCAGAGACTCCACATCTCGCTCAACTGCGGAATCATACCTCCGTCTACTCAACGCGTCCGCCACTAGGTTAGCCTTGCCCGGATGGTAGTTAATGTTCACCTGATAGTCCGCCAAGAACTCAACCCAGCGCGTCTGTCTCGCGTTCATCATCGGCTGAGTGAAGATATGCTGCAAACTCTTGTGATCTGTGAAGACCTGTACTGTCTCACCTAGCAAGTAAGACCTCCAAATCTTCAACGCGAAGATCACTGCTCCCAACTCTAAGTCATGTGTAGGACGGTTACGCTCACTGCCCTGCCACTGTCTCGAAGCATATGCTATCACTCTGCCCTCCTGCATCAGCACACAACCAAGACCAATGCCTGAAGCATCTGTATACACCATGTAAGGCTTCCCTGGCTCGGGTAACGCCAACACTGGTGTAGTAGTCAACATCTCCTTGAGCTGACTAAAGCTCTCCTCACACTCAGCTGACCAAACAAACGGGACATCCTTCCCAGTCAACTTCGTCATCGGCTGCGCCATGGTAGCAAACCCCTTGACGAACCTCCTGTAGTATCCTGCCAAACCCAGAAAACTCCTGATCTCTGTGGCACTACTAGGTCTAGGCCAATCTCTGATAGCCTCAATCTTAGCCGGATCCACAGAAACTCCCTCTGCAGAAACAATGTGGCCAAGAAATCCCATCTCTCGCTGCCAGAAACTGCACTTGCTCAACTTAGCAAAAAGCTTCTGCTCCCGAAGCTTCTCCAGAACCAACCTCAAGTGAGTCGCATGCTCCTCCTGACTCCTCGAGTACATCAATGAAAATGATGACAAACACGTCCAAATACTCCCTGAACACGTCGTTCATCAATCTCATGAAGGCTGCCGGCGCGTTAGTCAAACCGAAAGGCATAACCACAAACTCAAAATGCCCATAACGCGTCCTGAAAGCAGTCTTCCTGACATCTGCCTCATCTATCGGGATCTGATGATACCCGACCCAAGTCAATCTTGGAGAACCAAGTAGCACCCCTCAATTTCCAATCGAACCGGTCGAACCGATCAGTGTTGAGCGACACCCGCTTGGTGTCGGTCGACACCTGTTCGACAGGTCGGCAGTGAGTTTCAATGAATCAACACCAAAAATCACAAAAACACCAAATCATCACCAAACCTCAATAAAAAAACACATAATAACAACAATATCACATGAAACCTCAAGAACATCAACCTAACAATCCATATCTAGCAATTTAGCGAACCTACAGTCATGCACTAACCTCAAATCGGATTAAAAAGGGGAGAGGGAGATGAAAGGAACGAAGAACAACAACAAACAGGAGCAGATCGATCACCAAACCACCAAGAACACCACAAAACTCTAGAAAATTGTCCATTTCTCTTTTCCACTGCACAAAACGACCAAATAGAAGAAAACCCAAGTGGCTGCTCTTTTATTTTGTGACCTAGGGCTTTCCCTGCCCAAAACTGGTCTAAACCAACTTAAATCGAACCGAAATTTAATTTTACCCATTGGTGTCGAGCGACACCAAAGAAAAATTGAATTTCTTTGGTTTGCGGATGTTACACTTAGAAAATCACAATGTCGATAGTGATTAGAGATAGTTCAAAATTCACTAAACAACCGGTTTTTTATACGGAAAATATTATAAATATTCATAAGAATAATAACAAATCATATAAATAGTTCTCGAAAGTTTGGACATATTAGAACTAAATTATTTACAATTAACATGACAGCATCATCTATTACAAAACTTCAATATTATACAATACAACAAAAGAAATAAATTAGAAATATATTTTTTAAATATATCAATTAAACCCGCGCTTGCTCGGGGGTATAATCACTAGTGGTGTCCAAGTAGGATTATAAAACTTCATCATATTGGTCCACATAAGCATTTATATAATTAAGTAATTTTCAATTTTTAAACAACCAATAGTATTAATTTATATCATCATATAAAATTAACTAAATTTGTTAAATTAGTTTATTTCATTTTTATATTTCAAGAAAATTAACTAATATAATCGGTTTAAATTAGAAACTCCACAAGTCTAAAGTAAATAAACTGAGATTTAAAAAAAAATTATTAAAACATCCTATAATTTACTAAATTTTATAAAATTATATATTTTGAAATCCAATGGTGTTTTTCATAGCAGTCCAAGAGGTTGATTTACTTAAAATATTTGTATAACAACAATATTAGTTGTAAAGAATTTAATAGACCTTACGATGAGTTTTCTTTGACTGAACTTAAGGTTTTACAAATAAAGAGTAGGTTACTGTAACATCCCGGTTTATGATAAGTGAGGAGAGGCTTAAGAGAATTGAATTGGCTACCTATGTCAACAAAGTGCATTTACCTTTTCGGTCAAAGGTCTATAAGTAACTCCAGAGATAAGCATGCTTGGGCTGGAGTAGTTGAAGGATGGGTGACCTTCCGGGAAGTGGTTTCCGAAACCGTGTGAGTGAGACCAAATCACGGGGAAAGGTCAGGTGTTGATTGCAAGGATAGTAAACAAGTCATTAGAGTCTCTCAAAAATAACGGACCGGCCGTCGGATAGGGGTGAGGCCCACGGGCTGAGATTGGCCTACAGGCCCAGAGAGAGGGCGTGGGTGACTAACTAGGAGGGGTGGTCGGGGCGTTATAATTTTAGTTGTAACATTCGTAAACCGAATTGTCAGCTTGGGAAAGCTGTGTCGAGCGACACAAAGGAAGTGTGTCGGTCGACATAGCTATTTTGAAATCAAACCCGGTTTGATTTGAGTGACCGATTTAGTGGTTTGGGTTGGAAAATCCTCGTTTCACGTTTAAGAACCTGCGCAGCCGCCTCGCTTCTTCTTTTTCTCGTTTAGCGGACGAAAAGTGGAGAAGACGAGAGAGCTTGAGGCGATTTCCGGCGTTTGAGGGATCATTGAGGCTGTTTGTCGTTGATTCAGAACTTGGGCTCGTGTGTTGTGGCTGCTGCGCGGTGGTTCGTCGTGTTTATCGTCGTCATTGCTACAGTTCATCTTCTTCAATCCGTTTTCCCCTCTTTTCAACCTAGAATCGAGGTGAGTGCATGACTGTGGGTCCGTGATTGCTAGATTCAGGATTATGTGTGTGATTGTGTGTGATTTGTGATGATATGGTTGTTTTTCGTGGTTTGATTTGAGATGTGTTGCTGATTTTCTGTATTTCAGATATTGATCGATCTCTGTGTTTCAGGAATCGGTGTCGAGCGACACAAAGCTTGTGTTGGTCGACACCAGAAGGTTTGTGTCGGAGCACACAAAGCGTGTGTCGGTCGACACAGACCGGTTAATTCCGGTTTAAATTGATTTGGTCTGACTTAATTGAATTGATTTAATTGGTTAAATGGTTTAATCTGGTTATTGGTAATTTCAGATTTTAATTAATTAATGGGAGTTTTAATTAATTAAATGGTTTAAAATAATTATATTAATTATTTTTAATTATGGGAAATTATTATTTATTTATGAGAATTATTTAATAATTGAGAAATGAAGTATTTAATTATTAAGAATTCTTTAATAATTGAAAATTGGTATTTAATAATTATTGGAGTTATAAATATTATTAAATATCTAGTAATTGATTAAATGGCTCGTAGGCAGAGTGATTGCCTCACTAAGTATTTATTAAATACTTATGCAATGTGTTGCAGGTAAAAGATATGTGTGATCGCGGAATCAAGGCTGAAGAGGGGATGATAGGATGTTTATTGTTTTTATTTATTTGGCAATGTTTTGCTAGACTTGTTCAATTATTATTTGCTTCCGCTGAACTGATTTGTTTGTTATTGATATTTATTTATTTAATTTATTTTAAAGATCTTCGCTAGAATTGATTAGTAATTATTTAAAAAAAAAATGCTGGTTGTTTCAGTTACACCTTAATAAATAATAACTAAAGGATTATTCGGAGCAAACAAAGCCAATTGTAAGACAATCAATCTCAACATTATTTAATCTATGAATAAAAAGAGGAGATAGAAACAATAATGTGTAATGTCGTGTTGAAGACATATAAGTTTATTTGTAGTTTCTTTTGAGGTGATGAAAGAGATCAGGTTTTGCGAGTTCAAAAAAAATTCAAGAAAACAATAGCATACTAGATAAAACTTTTTTCATCGTATAAACTTCAGAAAAATGGACTTAAATGTAAACAATTTGTTTGTATTAATATGGAAGCAAAAGAGTTCAAAAGAAAGTTATTAGGTCAGCTCATATTATACTTTTTTAAGAAAGTTTTTCACCCTACATCAACAAAACAAGAGTTTGTATTTGTGAGGACAATAGAGGTCAGACGTAGAGGAAGAAAAAATGTTGAGTTTTAGGTGAGTTTCCGCTATCATTTCGTTCATGGGCTTTCTTTATATTTTTTAAGAAGATTTCATCTTTAATGTAAATAGCGATATTCAAATTATAAAAGATCACGTCAAAAATATACAAGGGCAAAGAGATATAGACAATAAACTTGTTAGGGAAAGAATAATCATCTTTTTTACATTTTCAAAGAGTTCTAGAAAAAGATGCGAGTTTGCCATAAGTTATTAGGAAGAAATGTTGGATCCTAGACTCAGACTGCATAAGAACATATGAAGAAAATATAAAGACTTATATAATGATTGCAGAAGGTGTCTACATCGATTCCATGAGCTTGACATGCGTTTGCCATCAAATTCAAAAGAAAGTATTTAACTTCTATAAACTTTCCAAATATAATTATTTGACGTGATTAAGAAAATGAAAAATTTGCAAACTATATAAGGTGAATTAATAATCATTTTTACAATTAAATACTCTATTTGAATTTTATAGTTCTAAGAAAATATGTAACTAGAACTTTGAACAAGAATATATTTCTAAATATATTTAAGTCAAAAATGTTTAAAGCAAACATTAATATAAAACTACTTCTAAAAGAAATATATATCATAAAAATAATGCATAAAAAATATGATAAATTTATTATTGATCATTGATAAAGTCGTTGGAATTTTTTTATTGCAATATTACTTTTTTGAATATATAAAATAAATGCAATATTCTAAAAGAAATATATATTATAAAATAATGCATAAAAATATGATAAATTTATCAGTAAAACAAAATATCATACATTGATCATTGATAAAATCGCTGGAATTTTTTTAAATGCAATATTACTTTTTTGAATATATAAAATTCTCAATAATTTTTTTACGAAAGTTATATTAACCGAAGATCTCTGTATAATGTGGGTTAAATACCTGGTAGTAATTAAATGTTGATAGTTTTGTATTATTGTCTAACTGTATTTGATCGATCTGGACTGTGTTATCATTCAAGTCCTATAATGGAAAGAGGATTGTCGGTGGATATAGAAAGGAAGAGACACGTTGCGACACAAAACCATGCAAACTTTGGTTGCTGTTTTCTTGACGCGTGTCACTGTCTTTCTTTGTGCTTTGCTCCGACTTGTCTCTGTCCAAGGCCGTTTTGTCTCTCTCTCTCTCTCGCCATTATTTTCTCCTACTTGCTGCTGCTGAATCTGACATGAGCTCTTTGCTTTCGAAGTTCCTCCAACCTAAAAAGGTCTGTTTCTTTCTTTTTGGTTGATTAAATCTCGTCCGTCTCATATTACTGAGTTTTCATCTGTTCATGCTGATTTACTTCGTTAACTATAGTGGGAAACAAGATGCCATTGAGCATTTTTTAAAGATTTTGTTTGCTTGTTCAAAGAAAATTAAACTTACGGAGTTTAATAGTTTCTACTTTCTTGATTGTGTTTGCATCAAGTTTAAGGGGTCATTGTATCGCTTCTTTAAGTCAACAATGATTCATATGGGCTAGAGCATATTCCATATTTTGTCTGTTTGTTCAAAGAAACTAACGGAGTTTGATAGTTTCTTGATTGTGTTTGCATATAGGAAGTTTAATGGGTCACTGTATTTCTTCTTTAAGTGTAACAATGATTCAAATGGGATTAACGTAATTTTAACATTTTGTTTGTATTTTCAAAGAAAATAAAACTGATGGAGTTTAATAGTTTCTTGATTGTGTTTGCGTCAGTGTGTTTCTTCTTTAGTATGGGACTAGAGCATTTTTCATATAATATATATATTTTTTTTTTCACATTTTGTTTGTTTGTTTAATGTAAGGGCTGTATTTTTTGTTTTAATCTCTCTTTGAGCTGTTAACATACCCTATTCATTCGGTGTTCTTGGCAGAAATGAAGATATCACGGACCATGAGTCAAATGATGGAGGAATACGAGTCAAATGAGAGTGAAGACAAAAGAAGTTCGATTTGGAGTAAGGCAGTAAGTGTTGGGAAGAAGGTTCTTACAGCTGGTGTTGTAGTGTCTTCAGCTCCACTCCTTTTTCCTCCGCTTATTGTCGCCTCTACCATCGCCTTCATCTCCTCGGTTCCGTTTTGTCTCTTCTTGGCTAACTATGCTTGTACTCAAAAGGTCATGAGTAGTCTGCTTCCTGCTACTGAAGAAAGAGGTGAAATTGAGAATGATGAATCTGGATTTCAGTATCATAAGATTGGAGTTGATGAGTATAAACCTTGGATGGCTACAACTGAACCGACTGACGAAGATGAGGAGATGGCGAAAGAGTCAACAAGCTTGATAGAGAGAATTAGGGAGGAAGGTCGAGCTGATAGAAGAACCATTAATAAAGAAGTGCAAGATGGTGAAAATTCGGAAAATGCCAAGTCAGAGAAGGTTCAAGATCAGGCTGGAGAGAAGGAAGCAACTGAAACTGGACGTCAAGGTTGTTTATGATGACTATATAAATCTTACATTGTGCAGAATAGCTTACCAAGATTCATAATTTTTTGCAGGGGAACTTGGGGCCACAACAAATGAAACTTTTAAGGGAAAGGATGAGGAAACATCTTCAAATGAGGTTAAGACTTAACCCTATTATCTTTAGAGTTAATAGACAATGATAATATACCAGAACATCCCCTGCTTCTAGTTGAGTAATCATCTGCATGCATTCCAAAGGCTGATTAAGTGTTGTTTTTCCTTTGCAATTCATTTTTGTTACTGGATAATATTCTCCTTACTACTATGATTATATTGCTGAGTGATCCACTAGCCTAATAACACTAGAATCTGCACTGTAACCCGTATACATTGTAATGGTGATGTTTCTTTTTGTGGGTGATCTTCTAGATCCTTGTGTTTGAAAACACCATTAGCAATTGAGATCATGGTAGATCAAGATTAAAAAAAATGTAAATCGATATAATTTTTGTTAATTTTGTATTCATCTCCACAATCACACATGGACTCGGTTGATACATTATTAGACTCTTAAAAACTGGCAACTACATTTTTGTAAGGGTACCACATGCATGGACTTGGTTCACTAGTGATTGTGTTATATTAGCTTCAAACCGTAATCATTACAGCGCGTTGCAAGAAATAGTACATCATGGATGACATGAAAAAGATATGTAGCCGAGAAGGTTGGTCTAAGAAGTGCGATTGTGTGGTGATCCCATATAGATCCAGTTATTTATTTGATTGATAACTAGCTTAACCGGATGGACATTCCCACGTTCATTTGTTTTCAATGCATTGTGGATACAGAATCAAGGTGACGTCGTAATTGTATAGCATTTCACTACTTAAAATGTGAATCTCACTGAATAGTGTCAGTAGTTTTAGTTAACTCGCTGAAAATTATGTTAAAGTTATTCTCTGATCTCTCTTGACCAGCCGGTAGACCAAGCAGTAATTGCGCCAAGTGGAACCAGGGAAGAGAAACGAAAAAACACAACTAAGAAAAAGAAAAAAACCGGGCGCGCAGGTAACCGGTTTTACTCATCCTTCTACAGTGTCATGATTCGAGTTCTTTAGATAAGAGGCAGATCGTGCAAAACGTTCATTGCTAATTCTTTGTGTGCCCATTATTTAGACGTTGTGGTTTTAGTATCGTTTAGCGAAAATGTCTCGAGTCTGTTTAAAGAACATATTTGAGATTGATTCTAAAGATGTTGTCAAATTCAGTGGATCTATCCAATGGTTTAAGAGGAACATTTGCATTTTTGCAGGTGTACAGTGAGGAGCAAATGTGGGAGAAGATGGAAGCGTTAAGGAAGGTAGTAGGATACAGTGTTGCAAGGAGTGACACATACGCAGAGGATTTGAAAACTCTTTATGTTTTCACCGGTGTCGTCGAGCCTCCTCGGTCACAGTTGATGAACCAGGACGGTCATGCTATTGCAAATGTTAGTGTTAGACTTCGTTTCCTAATGTCTGTTATTGGAATAAACTAGTTTGAATTTGATGGTAATGTTTTGTGTGCTAGCTTCAGGACTCTTCAAGTCAAGTGTTGTGTGTGACTAGTTTTCATGTGACTTTTGGTTCTGGTTTTTAATGTTACAAAACTATTAAAAGTTGAAACTAATACTTACAATGAACACTGTAAAACATTATTATTATATCAGAAATGATCCTTCCTGCTACTGACAAGATCGCTAACAAGCTCATTCTCATCTTCACACTGTGTTAGAAGATGTTTATACGCTGGATTGTGATCCACTACTACTCGTAAAATCTTGGCAGCTTCATGACTCTGTCCTTCTTTGTACAAAGCACTGCAAAAACAAACCAAAACCAAACCTTTTTGTTTTCACCACTGCTCACACTTGAGTGGTATATAATGTTTCTTTACCTACTTCCTAAACTCTGTGCTGTGATGGTTCTGATGTTAAAGTTAGTACCTTGAAAGAAGCAGCAATGCCTCAAAGTAATGCTCTTTGTTTTTCGGGTCACCGGGTTCTTTCAGATTCGCAACTCTTTCCAAGTGCGCGATTCCGCTTTTCATATCTCCCTGCCAGTAAGGCCTCACCAAACGTCAGCTCACAAAGAAAGTACAACACAAGATTCACAAGATTGAAAGGAAAGGTGACGAAACCCGCAGAGCGTAGATAACAGTAGTATCTTAGTATTGTACAAATCCGAACTTAGCAAAGGACTATAATAGGCAAAAAAGGACTAGAGGAGCGTTCATGATTATTATTTTTCAAAAATGAAGATTTTGTCAAACCTGTTGCACATATGCAGCACCGGCCCATTGAGATGCAAGCATCAGAAGTTCAACATCCTCAGCATCAGATGCAACCTCATCAAGGAGCTGCGAAATAAACAAAAAGAATAATGATGCTTAGTAAAAGGGTCTCAAGAACACAGTCCATAAGCAGAAGCAACCAACTAGATACAGGAGAGACAAATTCCGATAGATAAAGAAACTCGAAAATCCATTGGGTCTCAAGATTACAGAAAGGACTAATAGGTTGAAAGACCAGAAAGAGCAATGGACTGGAATATGTAACCTTGGAGATAGCAAGCTCTAAATATTTAGTAGCTTCCGACAACTGCGTCTTCTGCAACAACGCCTGCCCCATGAGAACCAAACCTCTTACATATCCAGGATCTTTGTCAAGAGCTAATCTGAAAAAAGAAGAATACTCATGCAGTGAACATGACTAAGTTCAAATAGGTAGAGAAAACCAAAGGACAATACCAAAGGACCAAGAGGCAAGTCTTTGGAAATACACACCGAAGCAACTGAATGGATGTTTCTTTATCACCTTTCGACAAGACCTGAACTGAAAGCTGACACCAAATCCATTTTAAGGAAAAAAAATGAAACATAGAAGTAGACATGATCTAATATTTATTCAATTTCCCAGTACTTACAGAAAGAAGTTCTTCAGGTGTTAAAGTCTGTAGAGAAAGGGTTTGCTCTTTTAAGTCAGAGTCAATATACTTGATCACGGATTCACTGATCTCCATGGAATGCTCAACGCTTGGGGACGGGGATTGACCTAGTAAACCAAGCTTTGCTCCTACCATAGGGTGCTTGAGTGATAATTGCTGCAGAGTGGAGACTTCTCAGTAAGGAACTTACACATTTTGACATCATACACAAAGTCGATTCTGTATAACGTTTGAATCTATTGTATATAACAAGGGCAGTCAGTAAAACACATCTCATCCACATAGTCAATTCTGCCACGGTGAACAACCTATCAGTCTATTTGAAAATATTTGCAATGAGAAAAGAAAAACCAAGTTTTTACCATGGAAATGGATTTTCTACTTCGAATTCCGAAATGAGACAAAAAAAAAAAAGCATACCTGAATTATACTAACTGAGCTGTTGGTTACCCAATAGACAAGACTTCCCTGAGAAAAAGAACAAAAATGCTTTAGACAGAATAAAGTAAAGAAGAGGATAAGTGACAGAATAATCACATGACTAGAGAGATAACCAAAAGATGAAGAGAGAGAGAGATGGAAGAGATTACTTACATGCGGAATAGCATAGCCAACAAAAAACAGAGGAACACTTAAGATCTCCAAATACAACTTGTAGCACTACAAACACACAAAACAAGTACAATATTATTAACCAAAAAAGCACCATGGACATGAGTAACAACATCACTAACAATACTAATATTATCTAAGACGTAAGTAACTAAGGCGACTTGTTCAACGTAACGTACTCTCATGAGTAACCCGATCAAGCCGGTAGTTTGACGAACTGTGGATGAATCAAAAGAAATCTGAAAACGATTAAAAGTTAGAAGCATAATTGTCACCTGCAATAATGCAATACTGTTTAAGTTTCACGGATTGTAAAAACCTGTATGTTAATGTAATGGAAGACGGCAATTAGAACTGGAAAGACTGGTCCAAAAGCGCCACCAGGAAGTTCACTCAGATCATGGAACCATAAGGCACCACCCTGCAAAGATAAGATATCATCTCAGTCTCAGAAGCAACATCAAGGAATAGTAAAAGAAAAATTCAGGTCCATATATGCTCTCTAGCTTCCATAAGATGGTCTAATTACAACAACTAAAGTAACAATTGTATATATAGAAAAAAGTCACAATTAAAACGTTAGACCATACATCTCACTATAGACAAGTATACCTCAGCTTTCAAATTATGAAAGAAAAATAATATAAGTAATGTAATGAGTCTGGACAATCCTAACTAAGAGCCCACCCACACACTACGATTTAAATCCAGACTGTGTTTTAAAACCAAGCTGATTTGGTTTTAAGCAATGCAACGTGCGTCATAGTTGCCTGCTACTGCATACTTCAGACTCTAACTTCCCTCTTGGTCTCCTTTTCCATATTTGCAAAGAAAACTGGTGCTAACCATTTCTATTTCTCCCTGTTGATAGTTGTTGTCCCTTTACGTTACTAAAAGGTACTCAAGTTGACTCAACAGAACAAGCATTAGAAAGGCGAGGTAATTCGATACTATGTAACGTAGCAATTGAAACTTATGCAGTCTCAACTTACAGAATCAAATCCAGGATGACCATCTAGCGACATCTTCCGGATGCTAGCCATCAATAAGAAAAAGCATGGGAGCTGCAGATAATGAAAGCCAAAAGAGTCAAGTAAGAACAAATATGATGCAAACACATGAACTAGATTAAATACATCAACGTAGAAAAAGACTATTATCTATTTACAAAGAAAGACAAGGATGAAGTAACAAGAAAGAGGTTCATATAGAGTGGTATCAAACAGATATACAAGAATGTACAAATATGGATATTTCTTCACAAGGGTCAACAATAATTCTAAAGCAGAAGGAGAGTGGCACAAAAATGGACAAATTGGAGAATGGATCCTGTCTGTGATGAGAGAAGTCAGTATAAAATCAATTCAAAGATTGGCGCTTTCGCATACAAATTTTTATCTTTGCATGCATATAGATGAATGTTCAACCTCAAAATTCATTCTTTACAGATGTATAATCAAAAATCATCCACAAGTCTCATTCGTAGCTCAAGACACTAAAAGGGAACAGAAAGCTTATATCCAAAGGAACAATCCCTAAGTGAAGTGTTCAACAGAGTGTCTAAAAAATATCAAAATTCGAAGCAAGACTGTTCGTTCGTTTGCAGATTTAGACAAAGTTTGCTTATAAAGGAAGACGAAATGACTTGCAAACAAAACAAAATCGGAAGATGTGTTTTTCGTACCTGGACGGATAAGTAAGGGAAGAACCACAATAAAGAAGGGCATCCAATTGCTCGGCTTTCTTTAAGAAACAGAGAAAATTGATCAATAGATCCTCTTAATGTAGGAGTCTCTGGAATCGGCATAGGCACTGTGAAGAAAATGAGCAGCACAAAGGTCTTAAATTTTCATCAAACACCAACACAAGAACAAGCAGAATTAATCACATAATTAAATACTTAGCTAGCAAGCAAAATGTCTAGTAATTACCGAAACCATATTAATCAGAAAGGTCTGAAATTTTCGTCAAACTCCAATACAAGAATATGCAGAATCAATCACATAATCAATTATAGCTAGCAAGCAAAATGTCTGAAACTATATTCAGCAGAAAGGTCTGAAATTTGGACTACTAACACTGACGTAACAGCTCAGAGATCCTCTTCAATTTATTGAGTTGAAGTATGAGTAAGGGAAACAATGCTAATCTGATAGCAACAGTAGAAGATGCAATAATCATCCACCAAGGCAGCCCTGAAACCTGATGAAACCCGTCGAGAAAATCAACGACGGCTTGAACCGGAAGCGAAGAAGAATCATCGCCATTGAGAATTGGGAATTCTCGTCCTGAAGAGAACAATCGGTGGTGAGAGGCGGAGAAACACGGCGGGGGAGATGGGGACGGTGACGGTGACGGTGACGGCGACGGAGAGAAGAGAGGAACGGCGGTGAAGGAAGGAGAGTGGGAGACGAAGAGGAGCGGGAGAGTAGAGAGACGGTGGCGAGTTGAAGAGCGAGAGGAGGCGCGTAAACAACTCCACACGGCCATTTACAGTTTTTTTGTTGGGATTAAACCAAAAGGTTTTAGAGAAGTTAAGATGAGACTTTAAGATCTAAAAGAGACTTAGCAATTGGCTACGGAAACAATTGAAAAATCGAAGCTTTACGACCGCACCAGTCGTCGTTATTCTGACAACATATTGCTTGGCACCTCGGTCTGATGATAATTGAAAAGGCAACCATGCCCGTGGAATTCTTTTTCCTTAAATTATTGTTATTTTTTTAGTATCCAAATGTTTAAAACTGGAAGCCAAATCCCAAAATGGGTCAACCAAATCTAGAGCTGTCAATTGGGTCAGCCCGCGTCCGCCTGGACCTGCCCATTGGGCGTCTTGTTTTAGTTCTGTTCGCGCGGATCGGCCCGCCGCGGGTTGCGAACAAAATTTCTAGGCCCAAGCCCGTCCCGCATGTTTTTGCGGGATTTGCGGGTCGGCCCGCAGGCATCATGATGGTGTGCGATCTACTACTGTGAATGTGTATGTTTGTCTCGTCAAAGTGTCAAACCTGCAACAGAAAGCTCAAACTTGCAACATAAAGCTCCATTGTTAAACCTGATATGTTTACATTTAAAGCTCCATTATTCTGAAACCTGCAGCAACAATGTTAGATCTTTCAAGTTGAAACAAAAATTCTCTCGTTAAATGACAAGAACATTACACAACAAAGGTTAGAACACAAAACTGGAGACAGTAACAAAACCAAAATATAAGAGTTGACACAAGGCTACAAACTGTCCAAAAGACTGTTGTAGGCGTATCATTGAACGAAAACATCCAACAAGTACTTCATTACTAAACATCCAACTAAACAAAACAAAACATCGACCATAAACATCGACCATAACTTTACTGCAAAACATCAAACAGAATAAACAAAACCAACAAGTACTTCATTAAACCAAAATAAACATCCAAGACTAATTGATGCGTCGACGTCGGAGGATCTCTTCTGGACACAAATCTCTTCCAGAAAAGAAGAAGAAACGAAGGAAGTGGCAACAAATCAGAGATTGAACACAATAATCTTACTGTTCTTCATTCTAACAAAAGCTTTGAGCTTTCTAACTCAAAATTAGTCTTCAAAATCCCAATCATAACTAAAACTAGCGAACAATTTACCTCAGTAATTAAAGTTGCGATGCTAAGACCACCCAATTCCTGCAAAAACATGAGCATAATATTAATTACTCAGGAAAAACAAAATGAGCCAAAGAGAACAGAAAAAAGAGGAAAATAGAGAGACCATGAGGAATGAGCTGATTAAGGGAGAATCGAAAGGATCCATCAAGTAGAGCTCAACGGCTTTTACCTGCGTGAGGTACGATGTGTGCTGAATCATGCATGTTTCGTGTGGATTCGGACTATTCGGAGGAGAAAGAAGAACACAAGTCGAAGAAATGTCGGAAATCGATTTTTAGTCGGTTTGCCCGCTAACAAGCAAAACCGCAGCGGGTTAACCCGCCTGAAACCAATGCCCATATGGGCCTAACCCGCTAAACCCGCTAATTTTGCGAACATTTTTTAAGGGCCCTAGCCCGCCCCGCTGTTGTTCAAATGGGCTTGCCCCGTGGGCTTCAGGTTGGGCTGACAGCTCTAAATTAGACCGGGATTTAAAGGTTATTTGAAAATACATTATCTTATTTTTTTTTTTCCATCCAGAAATTTTTAGTAGAGTTCCTATTCAAAGTAGGATTCATAGTCCAAGTAGAGTTAAATCCCGTACATTCTCTCATTTTCTCAAGCTCTAAATTAGACCGGGATTTAAAGGTTATTTGAAAATACATTATGTTATTTTTTTTTTCCATCCAGAAATTTTAAGTAGAGTTCCTATTCAAAGTAGGATTCATAGTCCAAGTAGAGTTAAATCCCGTACATTCTCTCATTTTCTCAAGCTCTTATTCACAAGCTTATAAACCTAAATTTGTAAACAGAAATAAAATTGAATTGTGAGGAGAGAGAGAGAGAGAGAGAGAGCAGTACAAGCTAGATTGATTTTATTCTTCAGAAACTCACTGTACTCGTCGGAATCGACCGGAACATTCGGAGATGGAACCGCGCAGCTTCTCCTGCACTTGTGTCGTCGGGAGCGGAGGATTATTGAATGAAGGTGGAATGTCCATTCGGAGACTAATTGATGCGTCGACGTCGGAGGATCTCTTGTGGACACAAATCTCTTCCTGAAAAGAAGAAGAAACGAAGGCAGTGGCAACAAATCAGAGATTGAACACAACAATCTTACTGTTCTTCATTCTAACAAAAGCTTTGAGCTTTCTAACTCAAAATTAGTCTTCAAAATCCCAATCATAACTAAAACTAGCGAACAATTTACCTCAGTAATTAAAGTTTCGATGCTAAGACCACCCAATTCCTGCAAAAACATGAGCATAATCACTTAATTACTCAGGAAAAACCAAATGAGCCAAAGAGAACAGAAAAAGAGGAAAATAGAGAGACCATGAGGAATGAGCTGATTATGGAAGAATCGAAAGGATCCATCAATTAGAGCTCAACGGATTCAACCTGCGTGAGGTACGATGTGTGCTGAATCATGCATGTTTTGTGTGGATTCGGACTATTCGGAGGAGAAAGAAGAACACAAGTCGAAGAAATGTCGGAAATCGATGATTTTTAGTCGGTTTGCCCGCTAACCCGCAAAACCGCAGCGGGTTAACCCGCCTGAAACAAATGCCCATATGGCCCTAACCCGCTAAACCCGCTAATTTTGCGAACATTTTTTATGGGCCCGAGCCCACCTCGCTGTTGTTCAAATGGGCTTGCCCCATGGGCTTCGGGTTGGGCTGACAGCTCTAAATTAGACTGGGATTTGAAGGTTATTTGAAAATACATTATCTTACTTTTTTTTTCCATCCAGAAATTTTATTCGAAAGCGAC
The DNA here is from genome assembly GCA_902728155.2 of Microthlaspi erraticum. Classification (NCBI taxonomy): domain Eukaryota; kingdom Viridiplantae; phylum Streptophyta; class Magnoliopsida; order Brassicales; family Brassicaceae; genus Microthlaspi; species Microthlaspi erraticum. The sequence continues at coordinate 215,670 of CACVBM020001180.1, forward strand.
TGTTACATGGTGTTACACACCTAACCAAACTTACAAAGCCAAAAAAAAAAGAGAAACAAAGTTGGGGGAAAGTGAATTAATTCCCCGGAAACATAGCTGGCCGAAAGAGTTTTAATTCCCTGGAAACAAGACCCAAACACGGGAAGAAAACATGAAAACAAACTAGAGCAAATTAAAATTGTCTTAAATTTCAAAATCTAAACACCAGATCTAAAAGAGAGAAGAAGACAAGCTTTTAATCCTTTGTCCTCTCTTGGAAAAAGTATACTTTAGAAATAAAAATACCATAAGCATGAAAGACTAACAAGGCCCAACCATCAATGTTAAGCAGCCTAAGAGAAGCCGGAGCCGGAAAATGAACACCGGTTTGGAGCAAACGGAACCCAACCAGATCTCTACCAGATCTGTAGGTAGTATCTAGTGGAGGAGACGATAAGACGCCGCCAGAACAGCCTCTGCCAAACCCCGAAGAGTAGGCAAGCGGAGAGGATGGTCGATTTGGAGTGTGGCCAAAAATAGATCTGGTCAAGAGGAAAAAGACTTACAACAATAGAACAAAGGTTTTAGAGAGAGAAAGGTCAAAATACATTATCTATTGTGAAATGATGAGTAACCATCAGAGACACTAAGCCAATTTAGTTAGCATCCAAGTGTACAACACTAAGCAAGGTTTCTAAGTGAAATGATTAAGGCCATGTTCGTTGATTAGCCGCTGCGGCTGCGACTGCGACAGAGACAAATAGCTTTGGCAAAGAGAAGAAAACACATTACTGGGAGGAAAACGAGAGGAAAACAGTCGCAGATGATGAATGTGAGGAAGATTGGGAGTCGCTATTGTTTTTCTCAGCGGTCATCTGATGCCGTCGTGACTCATCGGCGGCTATCTGTAACTAAAGCGAAGTTGTTATTTTCAGGCCCTTGGTTGTCGTTTACCTTTATTCCTCCATGTCACTGCTGTCGTTTTCCTCTGTCGCAATCGCAGCCGCTGCGACTGATTAAAGAACACGGCCTAAGCCTTCATGTGATAATATCATAAGAGAATAATTTTTGCTCTCTCATTTTCTTTCTGTAAAGTTATTTACTTCTTGTTCATCTCTTTCTCACCTTAAACTCTCTTTGATCTTCTATTGATCTTGTCTATAACACAAATATAGTTTATCAATAAAGAAAGTATTATTCACAACACGTTATCAGCACGATCGCTTGCCCCTCTATCTGTTTATATACTTTGAAGACCGATCGTTACTCTGTCCGTTTATCCGCTCATATACACCAAAGTATAACCGTTACTTTTCCGTTCTTCTAGTTTAGAGAAAATGTTAAAGTCTGAGACTTTGGATGGAGATGTATGTTTAGTAGATAGTGCTACAACGCACACAATACTTAAAAATCAAAAGGATTTCTCCGGTCTCAAAATGAATGTCTCTGCTGAAAGTGTGAATACTGTATTTGGTAATGCAAAGATTATACTTAGATCTGGAAAAGCAAGTTTTTTATGCCGAGGGGAACAAGATGCACTATATTCCCCCAAGTCTAAACGGAACTTATTAAGTTTCCGGGATATCCGAAAAAATGGATATCATATAGAGACTATGAATAAGGACGACATTGAAAACATTTGCATTACTACAGAAAAGAAACATGTATTGGAAGAATTGCCAATGATGTATTCTGGATTATATAGTACAAAGATTAATATGACTGAATCATATGTTATGGTAAACGAGAAGTTTACTAACACATTTAGGGTGTGGCATGAAAGATTAGGACACCCAGGTTCAGTCATGATGAGAAGGATCATACAAAACTCGAGTGGCCACCCATTGAAAAACCAAAATATTTTTCAATCGGGAGAGTTTTCGTGTATTGCATGTTCTCAAGGAAAACTCATGACCCTCGCCAGCCAAAGTTGGGAATGAATCTCTTGTATTTCTAGAAAGAATACATGGTGATATATGTGAGCCGATTAACCCACCATGCAGACCATTTAGATATTTTACGGTTTTAGTTGACCACAAAGAATATGGCTTTCGCAAGATTCATTTCCCACATAATCAGGTTGAGAGTTCACTTCTCTGATTATGCCATAAAGAAAGTAAGACTTGATAACGCTGGTGAATTCACTTCAGCGGCCTTGAATGACTATTGTATGTCAATGGGAATTGATGTTGAACATCTGTTTCCTCATGTTCTTACTCAAAATGGCATGGCTGAGTCTTTGATTAAGCGATTGCAATTGATTGCAAGACCATTAATCTTGAGAACAAAAATCTCAATCACTGTATGAGGACATGCTATATTGCATGCTGGAGCATTGGCAGATGAGGCAAAGTGCATATAATGAATATTCCCCTATACAGTTGGCATATGGTCTAGAGCCACACATATCTGATATCACTATATTTTACTTGCTTTTACTTAACATTTATTTATGTTTTCAAACGGTTTTTATAAGATCTTTTGCCTTTAGAGGTAGCTTTCTTGTATTTGTGGGATTTGCAATCTTTGTAGGTGAAACCATCAAAAATGATGCAAAAAGAAGCAAAAGGGTTTCAAACCAAGTTCTATGCAAGTTTCCAAGTCAAGAGCATCATTTTTCTCCAAGTGCTAATTCTCGTTACCGAACAGAACGAACGAGCAGAACGAAGCTTTGGAAGTTTTGCCGCGAACGGAGGCGTTATGTCCAAAAGTCACGATCTTTATATGGAAAGTTAGATACTTGAGTCATGCATCACGTCGAAGTGTAATGAAGGCATTTGGATGAACCATTAGGCTATAACTTGGTTTCTACCGGGACATGTCCGGTTAACGCCCAAGAGGAACCCATGGAGAATTTGGAGTGTCTAAAGGCCCGAGACACAGCGCCCAAGGCCTTGGATCACTAAGCAAGAAGCCTAGATAATGTTTGGATTCTTTCTTGGCGCAATCCCAGCCCATACACCACGTGAGAGAAGGGCCCGGCTCATGGGAACCTTTCCATTTCCGGTATGAAGAAAACCCTACCCGAGTTTGCCCATATATACCTGTTTTTAGCCGCTGAAGAAAGAGGTGGTGTGTGTGTGTGTCTAAAGAGAGATATTCAAGAGAAGAGAGGAGCCGCCAAAGAAGAGGAGAAGCCCTAGTAGTTCGTGGTCTAGGAAGAAGAGGGCGCCGCTCGACTCTACACTAGTTCATCGCTTGTTTTGATTATTTCCATTTTCTTTTGTACTTGAGATCGAGAGTTCTAAGGGAGATCCGACCTGTTTCTTCAATAGAGAAGATTTCTTTTATCCCTTTACTTCTTATTATACTTGCCTAATGCTTTCAATCATGCTTTGCTTGCTTGCTTGTTCGCATCATGGCTGAGTAGATCTCTTGATTGTGTTGCAAATTACTTGGGATTTTATATCATGGATCTTCACCTTTACTTGAACTTAACGCATGATTACTTTACCGTACATCTAGTAATCTGATCTTAGAGAGATAGAACCACGACAGTGCTGAATCTAAATCTCGAAACTAGTATTTGGTGAGCAATGGGTCATAGCCAAAGAAAGTTGAGTTATGGACCATTGTGAACAATTGAATCTTGATCACCTTTAATGCATGTTTGCAATACTAATAGCCAACGAAAGCTAAGTATATTAGGTTGTTTGAAACATAGTGGTTGGAGCCACGACAGTAGAAAGACTATAAACTAGTGATTCATGTTCAAGACGGCTTTACACTTATCCCATGCAACTATTATCTCATCTCTTGCTCCATATGATTATCCTTTGCCTAACTTTTGTTTTAAATTGTTTACAACCTCACTTACATGTTGTCTTTGTTTTTGTTTCTTAATTATTTTAGGTCCAACTTCACTCATATTGTGGACTAGCTCGATTTCAATCTCAAAAGGTGTTAAGTGGGAACTCTTCCTCCTTGTGTTCGACCCCGACTACAGCTCATTTTAGTTGGGTTATAAGTTGTATTACTTGAAGCTTAACCTAGCTGCCATCAAGTTTTTGGCGCTGTTGCCGGGGAGGATAGCTTTTCCTTCACACCTCTTGATTGAGTTCAAGACTAGTTCTTTACTTTTAATTGCTTTTCTTGTTTTTGTTGTCCATAAAATCTTAAAAACCCATAAATTTTTTACTTAACTCTCTCTTTGTGTGTCTTTTAGGTGTATGACAAGAAGGTCCAATCCAAACAACTCAATAGAAGAAGATCTTGACATTGACCAGCTTGAAAGAACACTTAGGCGACTAAGAAGAGAAAGGATGAACCAAGGCGGAGAAGCCGCACCAAATAGGCAGCAGCAGCCGCCTGACCAAGAAGAGAGGGCTGATAACCCTCCTATACCACAAAAAGCTGGAGCCAATCAGCCAGCACCAGCCGGAGCCGCACCTCAATCCAATCAGAACGCTCACGGTGCAGCCGAGCAACCGCAACCACCTCATAATCAACCACAACCGCCCCTGGTGTTCCAAAATGATGGACACCATCATCATCACCAAGGTGACCATCAAGGGATGCCTCAAGCTCAGCCTCAAGTGCCTCTAAGGAGAGTACCATTCGTGCAACATCCAAGGCACCAAACTATGGGAGACTTTGATTCTTCCGATGCTTTCTTTATGGATCAGAATCCCATCCGACCACCTCTACCTCCAAGGAACGACTTTGAGATCAAGCCGCAGATCACTGCCTTGGTGAAGCAAAACCAATTCCATGGTTTGCCCACTGAACATCTACTTGATCATGCAGCACAACTCGCATCAATGGAGTGTCTCCGGATTACTTCAAGTGCAAGTTGTTTACTTTTTCTCTAAGTGACAAGGCGCTTAGATGGGTCAAGTCTCTACCACCTCATTCCATTAAAACATGGAATGAATACAAGGGAGCTTTCTTAAACCAATTCTACACCAAGCAAAGATCCAAACTCTATAAGGAGCAAGATTACTGGTTTTAAGCAAGCATCAATGGAGTCTTTCTATGAAGCTTTGGAGAGATTCAAGGAGTATACAAGGAGATTTCCCAATCATGGATTTTCAGAAGATAATCTTTGGAACATCTTTTACGATGGGATTGGATCACAAATACAAGCTTTCACTCGATACTGCGAGCAATGGTGACTTCATGACCAAATCGGTACCGGAGGCAAAGCTTTTGATTGAGAATCTTGCTGCTAGTGATGCCAATGCCTGCCCTGACTACAATAGAAGTGTGAAGACCACGAACATGATGTACTTGCATTTTACAAAGTTTTAGCACATCTTTTATGCATCTTTTGCATAATTTTAGCTTCCATTTGCATCATATCTTGTTCCTTTTCTCTTCTTATGCATTCATGTTAGTTTTAGGTTGCATTTGCATACATATGCATGTTTGGTCCTTTGAAATATGTCTTTTGGAGCATTCTGGAGCACATGGGACATGAGGAGCATGGAGGGACTTGGCACATGGACGCAACTCAACTGGATACGCAAAGGAAGAAGGGAGAAGCCATCTTGAAGACCATCTCTTGCTCTAGAAATAGAGGTCTAAGGGGTTGGATGGATTAGTTTGGGCAATGATCCTATAGCCTCCAAGGTTTGATTCTCACTGGCTAACCCCCTGTTTCTGAGATCATTCCTTGGTTGATAGCCTCACCTTGGGAAAGGGTTGGCTAGGCATTGAGAAGCCCAATATCAAGAGAAGCCTTGATACAAGGAGTTTTAAGAGCTAGATTGATTAAGTGTAGATTCCTTTGATTGCAAAACCCTGTCTTGAACCCTAATTCTCTCTTATCTTGTTAAAGTCGTCACCTTTAGCTTTGTTTGTCTCAACTCGTCCCTAAACTCGATCGAGCTGGTACTTTGTTCTGACTCGACTCGAGTCTTGGTCGAGCTGCTACTTCACTGCTTTGTTTACTTTTATTGCATGCATTTCATTTTTAGGTTGTTAGTGTTACTTCAAATCTATTACTGCTTGCTTGACTTTCTGTTGTTTCATATTCTCATAGAGTGACAAGTTTCCCATTTTGGATTGATAACCTCTTATACTACATGACTATGATGGTTAAGAGGAATTGATTGATTGTGATTGCACCATTTCATCTTTATTACCCTGTTTGCATTCCACCTCATCTCATTTCATTCATATCATTCACATCCACACAAAATCCTATCATCAATTTGGCGCCGTTGCCGATTTGGGAATATTTTTGTTGCATTTGAGTTTCAAACACACTTGGACGATCAAGCTATACCACCCCTGTTCTATTGTACTGCTGGGTTTTTGTCTCTTTTTGCAGGTGTATGCGAACTCGATCGAGTCGGTCTACTGAGGACTTGGTCGAGCTAGACTTACAACGGGTAGAAAGAGGGTTCAGAGGTCACAGAGGGTACAAGAGGAACCTGAGGTGCTTGTTGCTGATACAATGGATGTACCAGAGGGGAATGGAAACCCTTTGGGAATGGACTCGGTCGAGCTAGGCAAACTCGACCGATTGGTCAAGGAGATGCTCCAAACCGCCACCAACAGAGACAAGGGATTGTTCCACCACCAGTGCAGAACCACAACTTTGAGATCAAGCTGGGAATGATCAACCTTGTCCAGAACAAGATGTTCCATGGATTGCCAAGTGAAGACCCCATTGACCACCTTGATGAGTTTGATAGGCTTTGTGATTTGACAAAGATCAATGGTGTCTCTGAAGATGCCATCAAGCTGAGACTCTTTCCTATGTCTCTAGCTGACAAAGCTCACCAATGGGAGAAGAGCTTGCCCCATGGCACAATCACCACTTGGGATGAATGCAAGAAGGCCTTTCTTGCTAAGTTTTTCTCCACCGGTCGCACAGCCAAGCTTAGAGGAGAGATATCCAGCTTCATCCAGCGAAACAATGAGACATTCGCAGAGGCTTGGGAGAGGTTCAAAGGCTACACAAGTCAGTGCCCACACCATGGATTCAACAATGAATCACTACTCTCCACTCTTTATAGAGGATGCTTGCCTAGGTATAGGGAGATGCTAGACACAGCTAGCAATGGGAACTTCCTCAACCAGGATGTAGATGATGGCTGGCAACTTGTGGAGAACATAGCTAACTCAAATGGAAGCTATGGAGAAGAGTATGATCGCACCAACCGGAGCTCGACCCACCACTCGATCGAGTCAGACGAAAAGTTGAGAAAAGATGTTAAGGCATTGAATGAGAAGTTGGATAAGCTGATCCTAGCTCAGTCCACAATGAAGAAAGTCAACTTTGTGTCTGCTGAGGAGATGGAACCAGTCCAAGAAGGGGAGGATACACAATTTGCTGAGGTGTGCTACATGAGCAATGGGCAAGGAGGTTACAACAAAGGATACTATAATTACAAGTCCAACCCTGCCATGTCATACCGCAACACTGATGTTGCTAACCCTCAGGACCAAGTATATCCTCAACAACAAGCAGCTCGATCGAGTCAGGTGCCACAACATGGGTATGGTCAAAAGAACAATTACCAAGGACCACAAGGCACTTTCCCTGGACAACAAATGAATATCCCACCAGGCTTCCCCCACCAACCGCCCCAGCCTGCACCTTCACAAGAGAATGAGCTCAAGGCAATGCTAAAGCAACTACTTCAAGGGCAAGCTGATGGGGTAGTGGACACAAGCAAGAAGCTAGCTGAAATAAACTCTAAGATCGAGAACCTCAACACAAGGGTTTACTCTCTGGAGAATCATGCTTCTTCTGTTGCTGCTGCTACAAAGCAAGGACAACTACCTGGTAAAGCTATTCAGAACCCCAAGGAACAGTGCAAGGTCATCTTCACTCAAGAAGGACTTGTTGAAGAAGAGGATCAAGAAAGGGTCATTGAAGATTTTTGTTTACTGCTGAATGATGAAGAGATTGTTGCTGCTGAGGCTCCTGGAGTCCAGATTGATCAACCAGAAGTGCAGGCACCTACTGTGGCCATTCACACTTCACCAGTTGAGCTCGCACACAAGCTCGATCGGCAGCTCGATCGAGTCCAACTCTAGCTCGATCGAGTCCGACCTCTTCTGTCCGACAGCCTGTTTTGCTTGATCCTTACCAACCGGTTGCCGCTTCCTCGTCTCGCCTACTTAGTCAAGGTCACAAGGAAGTGATTCACAAGTTCAGAAGAGATCTCAGTGGGATTGGAATTGAGTTGCCTCCTATGGATAGCATGAGTGAGGCATTTGATCAAATGCAAATGGTCAAGGATGTTCTAGCCAACAGTGATAAAGTTTCAGAGGTCCTACAAGAGTCTACTCATCAGTTCAACCTGCTTACTTCACCCACCTTCCTACCAAAGGTCAAGGATCAAGGGAAATTCACTCTCCCTTGCACACTTGGGCATCTTGAGATTGACAATGCCTTAGTGGATTCTGGAGCAAGCATCAATCTGATCTCTCTCTCCATGGCAGAGAAGCTAGGCATTGCTGGAGCCTTGCAGCGCCCTACTACTTCAATCATGTTTGGAGATGCAACTTCTAAGTCTCCTCTTGGAGTGTTCAAGAACTATCACTTGAAAATTGGAGAATGCATCATCCAAACTGATCTCACTGTGATGGAAATGGAAGAAGAGAAGGATTACCTCTGTTATTGGGAACCCCTTTCCTTAGTACAGTTGGCGCTTCAATAGACTTTCACAAGCAAGAAGTGATCCTTCACAAGGTGAATAGTTTGGTGTCATATCGCTTGCAGCCTAGAGGTTCAGACTTTTGTGCCACAATTGACAGTACCAATCTCAGTTCTAAGAGTCATGGAGCTACAAAGGTTGTGAAGGAAAGGGTTGACAAGGAACCAAGAGTTGGGAAGGATAAGGATGAGAGAGGACCAAGGATTGAGAAGCCACGTCTTGAGAGGGCTAGAGTTGAGAAACCACGATCTGATAGGCCAAGAGCTGAGACTTGTTCAAGCCCCTTGTGTGCTTGATGAAGAGAGCCTTCAAGCTTTGTTTGATGAGCCACTAGGAAGGGCTCTAAAAGAAGGGGAGGATGCAGCCTCTAAGGCAAGACCAGGAGATAAAAGAAAGGATCCACCAGCTCAGGCCCCTTCAGTCAAGCCATCTCAGCTCACAATGACTTTGTTCCCCACCAAGTTTGAAAATGGGAAGATTGAGTACAAGATAAGGTACAAGGGGAGATCAAGGCCATTCTCTAGAGCCAAGGCCTTGGTGACTTCAGAACAGTCCAGGGACCCAACCAAGCTAAAGGAGCTTCTGTCTCAAGTCCTCACTATCACCCTTGATGGTGGGACTAGCTCAACCAATGCCTAAGAAGGTAAAGGTCAAGCTATGGGACCTTAAACAAGCTCACTTGGGAGGAAGTCCCATGTTTATCCTTGTACATACTCTATTTATGCAATTTCTATCTATCTTTATGTTTTTAACCTTTCAATAAGTTAAGTTTAGGTGTCAAAGGAGCCAGCTCGACCGACAGCTCGATCGAGCTAGAAACCAGGGCAACTCGATCGAGTTCACAACTCGACCGAGGTAAGTTTTTGAATTTCAAATTCATAACCGTTTTCTTGGTCAAGGGAGTGGGTCCCACAAGCTGATTTTGGTCCCCCACTACCCTAATTGATCAGAAAAATCCCTAGCTTTTGTTCCCTCTTTATTTCATCTTTTAATCTCAACCACACATCTCAAACACCCTCTTCCCCATAACTCGATCGAATCCACTCTCCCTCACCCTAAATTTCTGAAACATCTCTCTCTCTCTCTCACCACAAGAAAAATCGATTTCCTCTTTCTCTCTTAAGTTTTTGCGATTTCTTGTTCTCATCTTGTTTGCTTTAGTTCTAGTTCTGTGATTCTTCCATCATTCAAGCAAGGTATGAACCCTAAAACCCTTGATTCCTTCATCTCGATTTCTCTATTGCTTGTTTCCTCTTTGATTTTTGATTGCATGTGTCCCTTGTGGACTTGTTCTTGAGTAATTGCTTTCCTTATGCTTCATATTTGTATAATCTTGTGAATTTGCCTCACCTCACCTCTGTTTTTCATTAGAACTTGTTGCATGTGCTTGAAATTGAATTTGAGTTTGGTATTGGTTAAGATGCTAGCTTCACTAGAATTGCTCATTGTTCCATTTACTTGTGTTCTTGGTTCAATTTGATTGATTAGCATCCTTTCCAGCTCTTAATTTGAATTAGGTTCGGTTATACTCTGTTTTCACCTACTCGATCGAGTTTGTCACTCGAGTTTTTTGACTCGATCGAGCTGAGTGTCGAGTTGACCAAACCGATCATTGCAACTCTAATTCTTTGAGTTTTTGATGCATTTCAGGTACTTTAGTGAAGCAACAAGTTCAAGATGTTGAGAGTGAGGGAAGCCGCAGCTTCACAAGAGAAAGGAGAGAAGCAAGCAATGAGAGAAAGGATTATAGATGCAAGGATTTGGAGATGTGAGATCAGAAGGAGGAACCAGAGATTGATGACAGGGGATATGTCTACTCTGAGGAGCAGTCTGAGAGTGAGAGGTTGAGGGAGGAAAGGAGAACCAAGAAGAGGAATGACCCATAGTAGTGAGAGTGAGCAAGGGGAGTTTGAGATTGGAGTGAACCTTGTTCAAGAGGGGGAAATGGCTCTCCAAAGAGGAAGTGATGAGACTGAGAGTGAAGAGGAAGGAGAAGAGGTGAACCAATTGGTTGATGAGAGTGACAAGAGGGAACCAAGATGAGCCATGGAGGAGGCTGAGCACAGAAGAAGGATGAGCTCCCCATGTACCAAGAGCACTACAATGCTCTCTTCTCCATGGACTTTGTGGAGACCAAGTACCCACATGATGACACCATGAGAGGCCTTGGGATCTTTGAGGATGTGGAGTTGGTGCTCAAGAACATGCAATTGGAAGTTCTTCTCTCACCGCATGGAGTCTTACAAGGAGCTGACTTGTGAGTTTTTGGTCAATGAGGTATCACAATTTGATGAGCTCGATCGAGCTGAGTTGGACCAAGGCTGGGGGTACATAACTTTCTTGGCAAGGGAGAGAAGAAGATGGTGACCTTTAGGCAGCTTGAGATACTGTTTGGGTTCACTATGGAGAAGGAACCTATGGAACATCAAGGAAGATGAACTCCAAAGAGTATGGGCTACAATCGCTGAAGAGGGGTACTCTTCCTCAAGGTCCAAGGCTGCCAGATCAGAAGTCCTGTGCTTGAGATATGTCCACAAGGCTCTTGCCAACACCTTCTTTGCAAGGAAAGCCACTGGACAATCAATGAGGGAGAAGTGAAGCTCCTTGACATGGGAATCAAGCCCATCATCTCACGCACAAGGATGGGAAGAAGATCAGAGGAGATAGGGCACATGCAGGGAACTCATGCCTCTCCTTGAGCAGCTCTCAAGCCTACAAGGTCACAGCCTACAACACTAGGCACCAAAGGGAAGGAAAGCTAAGTGTTGGAGGGGTGATCACACCAATCTTTGTGCAGCAGGAGTCCAACTGACAAGAGAAGGTCTAACTCCAGGGTTGGATGGACATCAAGTTTTGCAAGACCAACCTCCTCATTGAGCACAAGGAGTTGGATGGGAGGTTCCAATTCAAGTTCACACACCCCACGGCTGGACCTCCAAGCTTCTCCTGCCCAACCCAGAGCTCACCACAGTAGTAAGGGGTTAGATTCTCTTGTGCATTAGGGTGAGATTGATTGAGCAACAAGAACCATGTTTATCTTGATCATATCACTGCATGCACATCTCATTCAACCATTGCTGTGATTTGATGCATTTCCCTATTTATATGAACCATAACTTGATCTTTAATTACCAATGCTTGCATTTGATTTCAACTCATGGCTACCACATACATATCTGGACATTCTTTACCTATTTTCATATCCCTTTTGCTTGTCCAGATAGCTGATCTCTATCCTTTGAGACAGTTACCACACCTTAAACCTAAGCCTTTTCATTTCAAACCCCATATTATCTCTTGTGCGAATGTGAGAACCTTTCTTGGCTTTGCTTAGCATAAGGTGTTGTGTTTAAACCGGCAGGGGCAGTAGTTCTAGTTGTCTAGTTCTCTTGGGATTGTTTTCAGGCTAAGTTTGGGGGTGCCAACTCGAGCTCGATCGAGTTGGGTGTAAAAACCAGAAAAGTGGTAAAAGTTGGGAAAAACCCAAAGGAAAAAGAGTTTGGTTAAGTCCAGGGAGTTGGCAGTGTTAAAAAGGGTCTAGTAAAGGTTTGGGAAGTTAAAAAAGGAAGTAAAAAGGGTTCTAAGTAGAATGAAAAGAAGGCAAAGCCTCAAGTGTCAAAAAGGAAAGAAAAGTTCCCTAAGTGTTTAGAAAATCCCAAACCGCTAGATGTTACCTCAAGAAGCCTCTCCCTAGGAAGTTCTTAAAAGAAAAGTGAGCAAAGCTCCTCAGTTTCAAAGGCGAAATGCCAAAAAGGGTAGTTAGGATTTTGTTCTAAAAAGCTCTAAGTGTTGAACTCGATCGAGTTAGGATTAGGCGGCTCGAGCTGCTGTTCTTGCATCATCTTTGGTTCTAACACTTAGCCTTCTGCCAAAGCAAAGCCACTTTCTTGAGAGATCCCTGTTACTAAACCACCATACAAAAGAGACCCTCTTTGTCTCTTAACCCATAAACCCTTGAAACCAAATGAGTTGATTGATCTTGCATGTTTTTGGTTCACTGTTTTTGCTTAATGAATGTTAAAGGGATTTGCTGATTTGAATGCATTGTTTGAGTGACTGTGAAGTGGGATTGATGTTGATAAGCATGGTTAAATCTTAATGAATATCTCTCACCTTGTTGCATTCTAGAATCTCTAAGTTGGACATTTAGCAAATCGCTTTTGAGGACATGTTTTTAAGTGTTGAATCAGCTATTTTCAAACCTCATCTCTTTCTTGTTCTATTTGTTTGCTTGAGGGCAAGCAAAGTTCAAGTTTGGGGGTGTTGATGTACTTGCATTTTACATAGTTTTAGCACATCTTTTATGCATCTTTTGCATAGTTTTAGCTTCCATTTGCATCATATCTTGTTCCTTTTCTCTTCTTATGCATTCATGTTAGTTTTAGGTTGCATTTGCATACATATGCATGTTTGGTCCTTTGAAATAGGTCTTTTGGAGCATTCTGGAGCATATGGGACATGAGGAGCATGGAGGGACTTGGCACATGGAAGCAGCTCAACTGGATACGCAAAGGAAGAAGGGAGAAGCCATCTTGAAGACCAGCTCGACCGTCTACTCGACCAACCGGTCGAGTTCCTCAACTCGACCGGCCAAGCTTCAACTCGATCGAGCTGAGAAGTCAAAGTCAAACCCGAAAAATGTTGCTTCCCCCTTGACTTTCCTTTGACCCTAAACCTAATCCTCTTGTATTTAAAGGCTCTAAGCCACGAAAAAACCACCAAGCTTTAGATTATTTTGTTTTAGTTTCTTTTAATTTATTGTCTTTTACTTTTTAGAGATCTAATCCCATCTTTGTGTTCTTGAAGCTCTTGCTTCTTGAATCCTAGATCCTGGATAATCTCTTTGTATTTGCACTTGCTTATTTCAATAAAAGTTGTTTAATTTCATCTCCTCTTTCTTATGATGTCTCTTTTATTGCATTTGCTTGTGTTTACATTCATGTGTAGTGAGTAGTTACCCATTGGGTTTGAGATGGGATAGATTAGAGGTTTCATATGCTTAATCCTTCTAGCTTATGGTCTTAATCTAGATTCTCTCTCTTTTGGATAGATCTTAAGGCTACATGACCACTACCCCTGGCTTGTAAGTCCTTAGGCGATCCCCACACGAAAGTGATGGCATTCGCTGGAAAAGATCCACTAAGAGCTCCAATATCTCTTGCTCTAGAAATAGAGGTCTAAGGGGTTGGATGGATTAGTTTGGGCAATGATCCTATAGCCTCCAAGGTTTGATTCTCACTGGCTAACCCCCTGTTTCTGAGATCATTCCTTGGTTGATAGCCTCCACCTTGGGAAAGGGTTGGCTAGGCATTGAGAAGCCCAATATCAAGAGAAGCCTTGATACAAGGAGTTTTAAGAGCTAGATTGATTAAGTGTAGATTCCTTTGATTGCAAAACCCTGTCTTGAACCCTAATTCTCTCTTTATCTTGTTAAAGTCGTCACCTTTAGCTTTGTTTGTCTCAACTCGTCCCTAAACTCGATCGAGCTGGTACTTTGTTCTGACTCGACTCGAGTCTTGGTCGAGCTGCTACTTCACTGCTTTGTTTACTTTTATTGCACTGCTTTTCATTTTTTAGGTTGTTAGTGTTACTTCAAATCTATAACTGCTTGCTTGACTTCTGGTTGTTTCATATTCTCATAGAGTGACAAGTTTCCCATTTTGGATTGATAACCTCTTATACTACATGACTATGATGGTTAAGAGGAATTGATTGATTGTGATTGCACCATTTCATCTTTACACCCCTGTTTGAGTTGAGGATCGAGCTGAGTCTCAAGCTGAAGATCGAGTCCAGGAGAATGCGGATTTGGGTGAGCCTGAGTGCTACTATTTTGAGGAGTATGAGGCTCCAAGGATGAACCCCTCTGTTGTGGCAGCCCACAAGAGGATTGGACTTCTCCAAAGGTTCAACAAGTGGCAAGGGAAAGCCATGGAAAAGATGCAAAAGTCCATGGACAAGATGGTGAGCAAGATCAAGAGTTTGGAGAAGAAAGTCTCTGGTTCTTCAAGCAAGAAGAAGAAGTCCAAGACTCCCACCAAGGAGTAAATCTCTCCTCACCACTCCAAGAAGGCTCCCTGCCCACGAGCCTCACAGAGCCTCTCATTCGAGCCAAGGGAAGGAGAAGACAACTCGCAGAGGAGGAGGAAGAGTTCCAAAGACTCGACGCTCCAACTCGATCAGCGAGCTCGATCGAGCTGAGGGTCGAGTTGACCTGGAGGAGCCCCTGTTTGAGAACCTGGGTTCGAGTACGATCAACGCAGTACCAGGACTTCTCTCAGACTCTCTGGACCCCTACAACGCTTCGAGCAAGCCAGCTCCACCAAGGCCAAGGAGCCACACACATTTCAACGATGAAGAAGAGGAAGAAGAGGAGCCGCAAGCTCGATCGAGTGAGCCGAACCCAGTCGAGTGGAGTGTCCTGATGGCCGTCTACCATCTCCAGACCACGACCTAGTCTCCCAGTTCTTTGGGGGCACTGAGGTATCCAAACACCAACCCTTGTATATACCATTTCATATTTTCTTGCATTTGTTCTTTTTTTCTTGGTTTTGCCCTCTTGAATCTTTCACTAAATTTTTCTCACACAAGGGACTGTGTGATTTAAGTTTGGGGGAGGGTTCAAGAG
Organism: Microthlaspi erraticum; assembly: GCA_902728155.2. NCBI lineage: Eukaryota > Viridiplantae > Streptophyta > Magnoliopsida > Brassicales > Brassicaceae > Microthlaspi > Microthlaspi erraticum. Next base: position 230,892 of record CACVBM020001180.1, read on the forward strand.
ATGATTTAACCTTGTTTTCTTTGTTCTTAGTTTTTCATTTATCTTTTGCATAGAAAAACCAAAAAAATCATAAAATTTTCAAAAAATCCAAAAATATTTTCATCTTTTTGCATTCATATTTGCTTAGACTTGTTTAGGATTGCATTTTCACTTGCATTGTTGATTTGATTTGAAAACTTGTCCATCTTTTGCGATTTCTTGAGTGCCCTGTTTTTAGATTCTTTGTGCATTAGGGTGAGATTGATTGAGCAGCAAGAACCATGTTTATCTTGATCATATCACTGCATGCACATCTCATTCAACCATTGCTGTGATTTGATGCATTTCCCTATTTATATGAACCATAACTTGATCTTTAATTACCAATGCTTGCATTTGATTTCAACTCATGGCTACCACATACATATCTGGACATTCTTTACCTATTTTCATATCCCTTTTGCTTGTCCAGATAGCTGATCTCTATCTTTGAGACAGTTACCACACCTTAAACCTAAGCCTTTTCATTTCAAACCCCATATTATCTCTTGTGCGAATGTGAGAACCTTTCTTGGCTTTGCTTAGCATAAGGTGTTGTGTTTAAACCGGCAGGGGCAGTAGTTCTAGTTGTCTAGTTCTCTTGGGATTGTTTTCAGGCTAAGTTTGGGGGTGCCAACTCGAGCTCGATCGAGTTGGGTGTAAAAACCAGAAAAGTGGTAAAAGTTGGGAAAAACCCAAAGGAAAAAGAGTTTGGTTAAGTCCAGGGAGTTGGCAGTGTTAAAAAGGGTCTAGTAAAGGTTTGGGAAGTTAAAAAAGGAAGTAAAAAGGGTTCTAAGTAGAATGAAAAGAAGGCAAAGCCTCAAGTGTCCAAAAAGGAAAGAAAAGTTCCCTAAGTGTTTAGAAAATCCCAAACCGCTAGATGTTACCTCAAGAAGCCTCTCCCTAGGAGTTCTTAAAAGAAAAGTGAGCAAAGCTCCTCAGTTTCAAAGGCGAAATGCCAAAAAGGGTAGTTAGGATTTTGTTCTAAAAAGCTCTAAGTGTTGAACTCGATCGAGTTAGGATTAGCGGCTCGAGCTGCTGTTCTTGCATCATCTTTGGTTCTAACACTTAGCCTTCTGCCAAAGCAAAGCCACTTTCTTGAGAGATCCCTGTTACTAAACCACCATACAAAAGAGACCCTCTTTGTCTCTTAACCCATAAACCCTTGAAACCAAATGAGTTGATTGATCTTGCATGTTTTTGGTTCACTGTTTTTGCTTAATGAATGTTAAAGGGATTTGCTGATTTGAATGCATTGTTTGAGTGACTGTGAAGTGGGATTGATGTTGATAAGCATGGTTAAATCTTAATGAATATCTCTCACCTTGTTGCATTCTAGAATCTCTAAGTTGGACATTTAGCAAATCGCTTTTGAGGACATGTTTTTAAGTGTTGAATCAGCTGTTTTCAAACCTCATCCTTCTTGTTCTATTTGTTTGCTTGAGGGCAAGCAAAGTTCAAGTTTGGGGGTGTTGATGTACTTGCATTTTACATAGTTTTAGCACATCTTTTATGCATCTTTTGCATAGTTTTAGCTTCCATTTGCATCATATCTTGTTCCTTTTCTCTTCTTATGCATTCATGTTAGTTTTAGGTTGCATTTGCATACATATGCATGTTTGGTCCTTTGAAATAGGTCTTTTGGAGCATTCTGGAGCATATGGGACATGAGGAGCATGGAGGGACTTGGCACATGGACGCAGCTCAACTGGATACGCAAAGGAAGAAGGGAGAAGCCATCTTGAAGACCAGCTCGACCGTCTACTCGACCAACCGGTCGAAACTCGACCGGCCAAGCTTCAACTCGATCGAGCTGAGAAGTCAACAGTCAAACCCGAAAAATGTTGCTTCCCCCTTGACTTTCCTTTGACCCTAAACCTAATCCTCTTGTATTTAAAGGCTCTAAGCCACGAAAAAACCACCAAGCTTTACTTTATTTTGTTTTAGCTTTCTTTAATTTATTGTCTTTTACTTTTTAGCAACTCTAATCCAATCTTTGTGTTCTTGAAGCTCTTGCTTCTTGAATCTTAGATCCTGGATTATTTGCTTTGTATTTGCACTTGCTTATTTCAATAAAAGTTGTTTAATTTCATCTCCTCTTTCTTATGATGTCTCTTTTATTGCATTTGCTTGTGTTTACATTCATGTGTAGTGAGTAGTTACCCATTGGGGTTTGAGATGGGATAGATTAGAGGTTTCATATGCTTAATCTTCTAGCTTATGGTCTTAATCTAGATTCTCTCTCTTTTGGATAGATCTTAAGGCTACATGACCACTACCCCTGGCTTGTAAGTCCTTAGGCGATTCCCCACACGAAAGTGATGGCAATTGCTGGAAAAGATCCACTAAGAGCTCCAATATCTCTTGCTCTAGAAAATAGAGGTCTAAGGGGTTGGATGGATTAGTTTGGGCAATGATCCTTAGCCTCCAAGGTTTGATTCTCACTGGCTGACCCCCTGTTTCTGAGATCATTCCTTGGTTGATAACCTTCACCTTGGGAAAGGGTTGGTTAGGCATTGAGAAGCCCAATATCAAGAGAAGCCTTGATACAAGGAGTTTTAAGAGCTGGATGGATTAAGTGTAGTTTCCTCTGATTGTAGAACCCTGTCTTAGACCCTAATACTCGCATTATCTTGTTAAAGTCGTCACCTTTAGCTTTGTTTGTCTCAACTCGTCCCTAAACTCGATCAAGCTGGTACTTTGTTCTGACTCGACTCGAGTTCTTGGTCGAGCTGCTACTTCACTGCTCTGTTTACTTTCATTGCATTGCATTTCAATTTATTTAGGTTGTTAGTGTTACTTCAAATCTATTACTGCTTGCTTGACTTTCTTGTGGTTTCATATTCTCAAAGAGTGACAAGTTTTCCCATTTTGGATTGATAACCTCTTGTACTACATTGACTATGATGGTTAAGAGGAATTGACTGATTGTGATTGCACCATTTCATCTTTACTAACCCCTGTTTGAGTTGAGGATCGAGCTGAGTCTCAAGCTGAAGATCGAGTCCAGGAGAATGCGGATTTGGGTGAGCCTGAGTGCTACGATTTTGAGGAGTATGAGGCTCCAAGGATGAACCCCTCTGTTGTGGCAGCCCACAAGAGAATTGGACTTCTCCAAAGGTTCAACAAGTGGCAAGGGAAAGCCATGGAAAAGATGCAAAAGTCCATGGACAAGATGGTGAGCAAGATCAAGAGTTTGGAGAAGAAAGTCTCTGGTTCTTCAAGCAAGAAGAAGAAGTCCAAGACTCCCACCAAGGAGTAAATCTCTCCTCACCACTCCAAGAAGGCTCCCTGCCCACGAGCCTCACAGGGCCTCATCATTCGAGCCAAGGGAAGGAGAAGACAACTCGCAGAGGAGGAGGAAGAGTTCCAAAACTCGACGCTCCAACTCGATCAGCGAGCTCGACCGAGCTGAGGGTCGAGTTGACCTGGAGGAGCCCCTGTTTGAGAACCTTGGGTTCGAGTACGATTCAACGCAGTACCAGGACTTCTCTCAGACTCTCTGGACTCCCTACAACTGCTTCGAGCAAGCGCAGCTCCTCCAAGGCCAAGGTAGCCACACACATTTCAACGATGAAGAAGAGGAAGAAGAGGAGCCTCAAGCTCGATCGAGTGAGCCGAACCCAGTCGAGTGGAGTGTTCCTGATGGCCGTCTACCATCTCCAGACCACGACCTAGTCTCCCAGTTCTTTGGGGGCACTGAGGTATCCAAACACCAACCCTTGTATATACCATTTCATATTTTCTTGCATTTGTTCTGTTTTTTCTTGGTTTTTCCCTCTTGAATCTTTCACTAAATTTTTCTCACACAAGGGACTGTGTGATTTAAGTTTGGGGGAGGGTTCAAGAGATGATTTAACCTTGTTTTCTTTGTTCTTAGTTTTTCATTTATCTTTTGCATAGAAAAACCAAAAAAATCATAAAATTTTCAAAAAATCCAAAAATATTTTCATCTTTTTGCATTCATATTTGTTAGACTTGTTTAGGATTGCATTCACTTGCATTGTTGATTTGACTTTGAAAACTTGTCATCTTTTGCGATTTCTTGAGTGCCCTGTTTTTAGATTCTTTTGTGCATTAGGGTGAGATTGATTGAGCAACAAGAACCATGTTTATCTTGATCATATCACTGCATGCACATCTCATTCAACCATTGCTGTGATTTGATGCATTTCCCTATTTATATGAACCATAACTTGATCTTTAATTACCAATGCTTGCATTTGATTTCAACTCATGGCTACCACATACATATCTGGACATTCTTTACCTATTTTCATATCCCTTTGCTTGTCCAGATAGCTGATCTCTATCCTTGAGACAGTTACCACACCTTGAACCTAAGCCTTTTCATTTCAAACCCCATATTATCTCTTGTGCGAATGTGAGAACCTTTCTTGGCTTTGCTTAGCATAAGGTGTTGTGTTTAAACCGGCAGGGGCAGTAGTTCTAGTTGTCTAGTTCTCTTGGGATTGTTTTCAGGCTAAGTTTGGGGGTGCCAACTCGAGCTCGATCGAGTTGGGTGTAAAAAACCAGAAAAGTGGTAAAGTTGGGAAAAACCCAAAGGAAAAAGAGTTTGGTTAAGTCCAGGGAGTTGGCAGTGTTAAAAAGGGTCTAGTAAAGGTTTGGGAAGTTAAAAAAGGAAGTGAAAAAAGGGTTCTAAGTAGAATGAAAAGAAGGCAAAGCCTCAAGTGTCCAAAAAGGAAGAAAAGTTCCCTAAGTGTTTAGAAAATCCCAAACCGCTAGATGTTACCTCAAGAAGCCTCTCCCTAGGATGTTCTTAAAAGAAAAGTGAGCAAAGCTCCTCAGTTTCAAAGGCGAAATGCCAAAAAGGGTAGTTAGGATTTTGTTCTAAAAAAGCTCTAAGTGTTGAACTCGATCGAGTTAGGATTAGACGGCTCGAGCTGCTGTTCTTGCATCATCTTTGGTTCTAACACTTAGCCTTCTGCCAAAGCAAAGCCACTTTCTTGAGAGATCCCTGTTACTAAACCACCATACAAAAGAGACCCTCTTTGTCTCTTAACCCATAAACCCTTGAAACCAAATGAGTTGATTGATCTTGCATGTTTTTGGTTCACTGTTTTTGCTTAATGAATGTTAAAGGGATTTGCTGATTTGAATGCATTGTTTGAGTGACTGTGAAGTGGGATTGATGTTGATAAGCATGGTTAAATCTTAATGAATATCTCTCACCTTGTTGCATTCTAGAATCTCTAAGTTGGACATTTAGCAAATCGCTTTTGAGGACATGTTTTTAATGTTGAATCAGCTCGTTTTCAAACCTCATCCCTTCTTGTTCTATTTGTTTGCTTGAGGGCAAGCAAAGTTCAAGTTTGGGGGTGTTGATGTACTTGCATTTTACATAGTTTTAGCACATCTTTTATGCATCTTTTGCATAGTTTTAGCTTCCATTTGCATCATATCTTGTTCCTTTTCTCTTCTTATGCATTCATGTTAGTTTTAGGTTGCATTTGCATACATATGCATGTTTGGTCCTTTGAAATAGGTCTTTTGGAGCATTCTGGAGCATATGGGACATGAGGAGCATGGAGGGACTTGGCACATGGACGCAGCTCAACTGGATACGCAAAGGAAGAAGGGAGAAGCCATCTTGAAGACCAGCTCGACCGTCTACTCGACCAACCGGTCGAGTTCCTCAACTCGACCGGCCAAGCTTCAACTCGATCGAGCTGAGAAGTCAACAGTCAAACCCGAAAAATGTTGCTTCCCCCTTGACTTTCCTTTGACCCTAAACCTAAAATCCTCTTGTATTTAAAGGCTCTAAGCCACGAAAAAACCACCAAGCTTTACTTTATTTTTGTTTTAGTTTCTTTAATTTATTGTCTTTTACTTTTTAGCAACTCTAATCCATCTTTGTGTTCTTGAAGCTCTTGCTTCTTGAATCTTAGATCCTGGATTATTTGCTTTGTATTTGCACTTGCTTATTTCAATAAAAGTTGTTTAATTTCATCTCCTCTTTCTTATGATGTCTCTTTTATTGCATTTGCTTGTGTTTACATTCATGTGTAGTGAGTAGTTACCCATTGGGGTTTGAGATGGGATAGATTAGAGGTTTCATATGCTTAATCTTCTAGCTTATGGTCTTAATCTAGATTCTCTCTCTTTTGGATAGATCTTAAGGCTACATGACCACTACCCCTGGCTTGTAAGTCCTTAGGCGATTCCCCACACGAAAGTGATGGCAATTCGCTGGAAAAGATCCACTAAGAGCTCCAATATCTCTTGCTCTAGAAAATAGAGGTCTAAGGGGTTGGATGGATTAGTTTGGGCAATGATCCTAGCCTCCAAGGTTTGATTCTCACTGGCTAACCCCCTGTTTCTGAGATCATTCCTTGGTTGATAACCTCACCTTGGGAAAGGGTTGGCTAGGCATTGAGAAGCCCAATATCAAGAGAAGCCTTGATACAAGGAGTTTTAAGAGCTGGATGATTAAGTGTAGATTCCTCTGATTGTAAAACCCTGTCTTGAACCCTAATTCTCGCATTATCTTGTTAAAGTCGTCACCTTTAGCTTTGTTTGTCTCAACTCGTCCCTAAACTCGATCGAGCTGGTACTTTGTTCTACTCGACTCGAGTCTTGGTCGAGCTGCTACTTCACTGCTCTGTTTACTTTCATTGCATTGCATTTCATTTATTTAGGTTGTTAGTGTTACTTCAAATCTATTACTGCTTGCTTGACTTTCTTGTGTTTCATATTCTCAAAGAGTGACAAGTTTTCCCATTTTGGATTGATAACCTCTTGTACTACATTGACTATGATGGTTAAGAGGAATTGACTGATTGTGATTGCACCATTTCATCTTTACTAACCCCTGTTTGAGTTGAGGATCGAGCTGAGTCTCAAGCTGAAGATCGAGTCCAGGAGAATGCGGATTTGGGTGAGCCTGAGTGCTACTTTTGAGGAGTATGAGGCTCCAAGGATGAACCCCTCTGTTGTGGCTGCCCACAAGAGGATTGGACTTCTCCAAAAGTTCAACAAGTGGCAAGGGAAAGCCATGGAAAGATGCAAAAGTCCATGGACAAGATGGTGAGCAAGATCAAGAGTTTGGAGAAGAAAGTTTCTGGTTCTTCAAGCAAGAAGAAGAAGTCCAAGCTCCCACTTTCCCTAGGAGTATCTCTCCTCACCACTCCAAGAAGGCTCCCTGCCCAAGAGCCTCACAGAGCCTCTTCTTTCGAGCCAAGGGAAGGAGAAGACAACACGCAGAGAAGGAGGAAGAGTTCCAAGGCCAGACGCTCCAGCTCGACCACCGGACTCGATCGAGCAGAGGAAACTCAACTCGATCGAGCTGAGGGTCGAGTTGACCTGGAGGAGCCCCTGTTTGAGGATCCTGGGTTCGAGTACGATCAACGCAGTACCAGGACTTCTCTCAGACCTCTGGACCCCTACAACGCTTCGAGCTAGCCAGCTCCACCAAGGCCAAGGAAGCCACACACTTTCAAGATGAAGAAGAGGAGGAAGAGGAGCCACAAGCTCGATCGAGTGAGCCGAACCCAGTTGCATGGAGTGCTCCTGATGGCCGTCTACCATCTCCAGACCACGACCTAGTCTCCCAGTTCTTTGGGGGCACTGAGGTATCCAAACACCAACCCTTGTATATACCATTTCATATTTTCTTGCATTTGTTCTTGTTTTTTCTTGGTTTTGCCCTCTTGAATCTTTCACTAAATTTTTCTCACACAAGGGACTGTGTGATTTAAGTTTGGGGGAGGGTTCAAGAGATGATTTAACCTTGTTTTCTTTGTTCTTAGTTTTTCATTTATCTTTTGCATAGAAAAACCAAAAAAATCATAAAATTTTCAAAAAATCCAAAAATATTTTCATCTTTTTGCATTCATATTTGTTAGACTTGTTTAGGATTGCATTTTTCACTTGCATTGTTGATTTGACTTTGAAAACTTGTCCATCTTTTGCGATTTCTTGAGTGCCCTGTTTTTAGATTCTTTTGTGCATTAGGGTGAGATTGATTGAGCAGCAAGAACCATGTTTATCTTGATCATATCGCTGCATGCACATCTCATTCAACCATTGCTGTGATTTGATGCATTTCCCTATCTATTGAACCATAACTTGATCTTTAATTACCAATGCTTGCATTTGATTTCAACTCATGGCTACCACATACATATCTGGACATTCTTTACCTATTTTCATATCCCTTTTGCTTGTCCAGATAGCTGATCTCTATCTTTGAGACAGTTACCACACCTTAAACCTAAGCCTTTTCATTTCAAACCCCATATTATCTCTTGTGCGAATGTGAGAACCTTTCTTGGCTTTGCTTAGCATAAGGTGTTGTGTTTAAACCGGCAGGGGCAGTAGTTCTAGTTGTCTAGTTCTCTTGGGATTGTTTTCAGGCTAAGTTTGGGGGTGCCAACTCGAGCTCGATCGAGTTGGGTGTAAAAACCAGAAAAGTGGTAAAAGTTGGGAAAAACCCAAAGGAAAAAGAGTTTGGTTAAGTCCAGGGAGTTGGCAGTGTTTAAAAGGGTCTAGTAAAGGTTTGGGAAGTTAAAAAAGGAAAGTAAAAAGGGTTCTAAGTAGAATGAAAAGAAGGCAAAGCCTCAAGTGTCCAAAAAGGAAAGAAAAGTTCCCTAAGTGTTTAGAAAATCCCAAACCGCTAGATGTTACCTCAAGAAGCCTCTCCCTAGGAAGTTCTTAAAAGAAAAGTGAGCAAAGCTCCTCAGTTTCAAAGGCGAAATGCCAAAAAGGGTAGTTAGGATTTTGTTCTAAAAAGCTCTAAGTGTTGAACTCGATCGAGTTAGGATTAGGCGGCTCGAGCTGCTGTTCTTGCATCATCTTTGGTTCTAACACTTAGCCTTCTGCCAAAGCAAAGCCACTTTCTTGAGAGATCCCTGTTACTAAACCACCATACAAAAGAGACCCTCTTTGTCTCTTAACCCATAAACCCTTGAAACCAAATGAGTTGATTGATCTTGCATGTTTTTGGTTCACTGTTTTTGCTTAATGAATGTTAAAGGGATTTGCTGATTTGAATGCATTGTTTGAGTGACTGTGAAGTGGGATTGATGTTGATAAGCATGGTTAAATCTTAATGAATATCTCTCACCTTGTTGCATTCTAGAATCTCTAAGTTGGACATTTAGCAAATCGCTTTTGAGGACATGTTTTTAAGTGTTGAATCAGCTGTTTTCAAACCTCATCCCTTCTTGTTCTATTTGTTTGCTTGAGGGCAAGCAAAGTTCAAGTTTGGGGGTGTTGATGTACTTGCATTTTACATAGTTTTAGCACATCTTTTATGCATCTTTTGCATAGTTTTAGCTTTCCATTTGCATCATATCTTGTTCCTTTTCTCTTCTTATGCATTCATGTTAGTTTTAGGTTGCATTTGCATACATATGCATGTTTGGTCCTTTGAAATAGGTCTTTTGGAGCATTCTGGAGCATATGGGACATGAGGAGCATGGAGGGACTTGGCACATGGAAGCAGCTCAACTGGATACGCAAAGGAAGAAGGGAGAAGCCATCTTGAAGACCAGCTCGACCGTCTACTCGACCAACCGGTCGAAACTCGACCGGCCAAGCTTCAACTCGATCGAGCTGAGAAGTCAACAGTCAAACCCGAAAATTGTTGCTTCCCCCTTGACTTTCCTTTGACCCTAAACCTAAAACCTCTTGTATTTAAAGGCTCTAAGCCACGAAAAAACCACCAAGCTTTACTTTAATTTTGTTTTAGTTTCTTTTAATTTATTGTCTTTACTTTTTAGAGATCTAATCCATCTTTGTGTTCTTGAAGCTCTTGCTTCTTGAATCCTAGATCCTGGATTAATCTCTCTTGTATTTGCACTTGCTTATTTCAATAAAAGTTGTTTATTTTCATCTCCTCTTTCTTATGATGTCTCTTTTATTGCATTTGCTTGTGTTTACATTCATGTGTAGTGAGTAGTT